>APFE030602622.1:167585-210022 GCA_000404065.3 Pinus taeda | reverse complement strand
TATATAATCAATAATAAATAAATTTTAACTTTGGTTGAATGAAATGCGAGGACTGAGAATAAGAAAGTAGAGCTCGTGAGCAGAGGAAAATGGTGGAATAGGGTTTCTGACAAACCCTTACCCGGCGCAGAGACAGAGAAAGCAGACTCTGAATCAAGCAGAACTACGTCCAGAGTGGGTTTGGCTAAATTGGTAGAAACAACCAATGAACAACACGATGGGGGAGGCCATAGGGCCTCCCTCCACAGGTCGCAACAAAGGAAATCGGCCTCATAGGGAAGAAAATGAACAACCCTCAATTGGACGAGTTGAGCAGCCATCGGGACAGCCTGTACAGCAGTAGGAGAAGAACGATCTGGTAGATCTGAACACTAAAAAAGAAAACAACCTTGTAGCACCTGAAGAACCAAAGAAGGCATCGTCGTCCACCTACAAGCCCATTGCAGCGGAATGACCCAAGATTGACTTACCCAGTCATTGAATCAATGCACAAATACAATATATGAAAGACCATGCGTTGATAGGAAAATTTATAGGCTATTGGCCTACCGAAAAAGCTCTACAAGGATGGATAACCTCAAAGTGGAAGCCTAAGGGACATGTAACCCTACAGCTAGGCCCCAAAGGTTTTTTTACAGCTATCTTCAACTGCATTGAAGATAGAAATCACGTTCTAGATGGAGGACCCTACTTCTTCAATGCTGCGGGTCTATATCTACGAGACTAGATAGAAAAATTCAATCCAGATAAGGAAGACTTCAGCTAGGCACCAGTATGGATTCACATGTATTCCTTATCTATGGAATACTGGGATGAAGAATCACTTAAAGCTATTGGCAATGGGCTAGGAGAATTCATAAAGATTGCCGAGGAAACAAAGCTTCGCCGGTACACCTCATATGCGCGCATCTGTGTTTATATGAAACTTGGCAAGGCACTCACGGATTCGGTAAGTCTCCTGCACGATGAATTTGAATGTATTCGACCCATAGATTATGAATATGTGCCTTTAGATGCAGGAAATTCCATGCCCATGGACATTTATTCCGTGATTGTCCTCTAAATGTTACTCCTAAATCTACAGACCATGGGCGAAAATATGAAGTGGAAGGGTTTGCCAAAGTTGCTAATAGAAAGAAGCATAACAAAAAACCCCCTACAACACCAAAAAATGTAATACCATTCTCTGATGCACCATCTTCCAGCAACAGTTTTGACCTTCTGTCAAACCTAGATATGCCAGAATCAGATCCTTCCAATATAGCTAAGACAACTTCCGCGCCATCCACCAAACCTTTTGCTATACCCATTCCTAATGATGCTAGTCAACCATCATTAGTGAATAACTCAGATCCGCAACCAACAACCTCGCAACCTATCCCCCTTCAAGATCACAACAAAGCCTTATGGTCCATAAAAGGAATGGACATCGACAACTTGCTGACAGACCCACTCAACACAACCCACCACATGCATGGAGGAGAGTAGTCAACAAAGTCACATGGAAGAAGAACCTGAAAGCTTTGATCTAGGAGACCTAGACATTTTCAGTCTAGAAAAAGCATGCAAAAAGAAAGAATTTGACAAAATACTAGACAGGCAACTTGAGAATCTGGAAGTAGTACTATCAAGAGTGCACCAACACAGCACACTGGGCATACAACAAGGAAGCAGCTGGGATGGGAAACACATTACCAAAGATGGGAAGAAAAGAGGTTGAAAGACAAATTTACAACGCACCATCCTCATTGGGGAAATGCTAGTGGAGTCTAGAAGGTGCTCCAAGTTGACTAAATATTACAGATCCTTACCTACCGGTCAACCATGAAGCTCATCTCATGGAACATTCGAGGACTTAATAGTCCCAGGAAATACAGGATGATAAAAAACATGATACATCATGAAAGACCACATATTGTCTTCATGCAGGAAACAAAATGTAATACTAACACATTAGCTTCCATTCTATCCAAAGCCTGGTCGGGATGCAAAGCTGTCACGGTAGATGCAACGGGAGCTTCAGGGGGGCTTGCAATAGCTTGGAACACGCAACACATCTCCCTTACAGATTTTCATGCTTCTCATCATTTCATCTAAGCCACTTTTCACATCATCGGAACAAATATACATGGTCACTTGACAAATTTATACTTCCCTCAAGATCCTCTGCAAAAGAAAACGCTGCTAAAATCGTTGGAAACTCTCAATTCCACAAGAACACATCCACTCTGGATCACAGGCAGTGACTTCCATATGATCACACGGCTGGAGGAAAAACAAGGAGGCAGAAGGAAACTGGACAGTGAAAGCAGTAGCCTCAAAGAATACATTCAAAATAATTGGCTAATTGATTTACCATTTGATAATGGTCTTTTCACATGGAATAATAAAAGGTCGGGTCCTCAACAAATTACGTCCAGGTTGGACAGATTCCTCCTCTCCGATAACTCAGTAGATCTAGGAGGTGATTTTAACCCTTTTTTCAATGGAACTCCCCGGCATACTAAAGCTACATTTATAATAAATGACGCATACCCATTGTAGGGTAAACCGGGTATGGTGAAAAATTGGCGATTTCATTGTTATAAGCGATGAGAACCCTAAATAGAATACTATTTCTTATCTAATAATCCTGAACCTAATGTTGGTCTATTAATTCTAGAGACCTATAGTTAAAGCTCCCAATTAGCGGAAGGATAGAATTATTGCAGTGTATTGTGGCCAAATAGAACGTCTTTCCCCCCTTCTCTCCGTACGTATAGAAGTGGATGAACGAAAATTTATTCCATTTCCCGCATAGGAAATAAAGGTATAATATACCAAGGAGAAAATGATCCTAATTGGCTACTATATATTGCTAACATTAGTAAATGTAACAATTGAGGATTTTGAGTAATTGGCGAAGCAACTGAAATGGCCAAAGTGCTAATAAATCCTGTCAAATAGGTCCGATGGAAAATCTATCAATTCCCAATCTCCAATGAAAATCAATAAGATCTGTCCCAATACTGCCCATTGCAGGTTCAGACCACTGGCCCATTTACCTGCAATGGACAGGTCCTGGAAATTCAAACAGGAAACCCTTTAGATTTGAAACTTTTTGGCTCACGTACCTTGACTTAAAAAATATGGTCAAATCAGTTTGGGAGAGCTTTATACCCCTCAACTGCTCAAATATGTATAAATTCCAACAGAGGTTGAAGCATATCAAAAGGAAAATCAAGTACTGGAATCACACCACGTTCGGTAATATCTTTCAAGGCCAAAAATTGCTCGAGCAAAGTATGAGAGAGCTATAGCAGAAGATCATTACGGGAGGCAGAACCGAGACTTTAGCAAGCCAAGAACAAGCTCTGTTCACACAATTGGAAGAAAGAAGGAAACAAGAGGAAATGCTCTCGAAACAAAAGTCAAGAATCAAATGGCTAAAAGAAGGGGAAAGAAATACCAAATTCTTTCACTGCACAACTATCCAAAGAAGAATGAATAATACCATTTCGCATATTCAAAATCCACAGGGAGAGAGAATGGAGAAACAGGAAGATATTGATAGAGAGCTCACTAATAACTTTCAAACAGTACATCAAGAGCTGCCTATAGAAAGACAACCTGCAATAAACGAAATACTCCAGCATATTCCTAGAATTATAACAGAAGAGCACAATCAGCTCTTGTTGTGACTAGTAACTATGATGGAAGTAGAAATAGCCTCAGATCAACTGAAAGATGGGAAGGCTCCAGGACCTCATGGCTTCACCTCCAACTTCTACCATCACTTTTGGGATTTAATCAAAGAGGAAGTCTGGACAGTGGTAGAAGAATCACGAGCTATGCATTAGCTACTTTCTTCTCTCAATGCAACATTCATAGCCCTCATTCCCAAATAAGATCAACCGAGTACCCTGGAGAAGTTTAAGCCCATTGCTTTGTGCAATGTCATATACAAAATCATTTCAAAAGTCATTGCCAATCGCCTCAAACCGCTTCTCCCTCTTCTCATTTCGCTAGAACAATCGGGCTATGTTGAAGGACATCAAATCTTGGATGGCATCATATTGACTCATGAAATCATTCATTCCTTAAAGAGCAATAAACAGGCAGGTATGCTTCTTAAAATCGATCTCTAAAGCTTTCGACAAACTAAGTTGGTCTTATATAAGACAATTGCTTACTACCTTCGGCTTTTGCCCAACCTGGGTTAGATGGCTTATGAATCTCATATCCTCCCCCATTTTAGATGGCTTATGAATCTCATATCCTCCCCCATTTGCTCCATCCTAGTTAATGGAATCCCCTCCAAACCCTACTCCCCATCCAGAGGAATGTGTCAAGGTGACCCTTTATCCCCCTTCCTCTTTATTATTATGGCAGAAGGTCTGGGTCACCTTATAAAGAATGTTGTTCAATCTCACGATCTCAGGGGCATCTCAGCCCATGGAACCCCTGCTATAACTCATCAACAATTTGTTGATGACAATATGTTGTTCGGACATCCTTCTGTTAGTGAAGCCCGTGCATTCAAAGCTCTGCTAGAAACCTTTTCAATGGCCTTAGGAACCACCATTAATGCTGTTAAATCTCAAAATTATTTTTTTCTACTCCTACCACTCAAAGAATAATTGCTAGAATCATAGGATTCTCACAAGCTAAACTCCCATCTAAATATTTGGATGCTTCATTGATTGTCTCAGCCTTAAAGCATACCTCTTGGCAACAACTCATTGAGAAAATTGAAAGCCGTCTATCGTCCTGGACCTACAGAACTCTCAACATGGCCAGTAGGCTCATTCTGATAAATGCAGTGTTACAATCCATGCCTCTCTATCTCTTCTCAGTTCTTGCAGCATCGAAATGGGTACTCAAAAAGATCAAAATTTTGCAACCCAACTTTTTATGGGGCTCCACAAGGCAAAACCGTAAATGGGCGCTAGTAAAATGGGTCACGGTCTGCACACCAAGAAAGCAGGGGGACTAGGACTGTGAGACCTACAACACAGTAACGCTTTAATGGGAGCACGAATATGGTGGCAGTGGGTTTCAAATCCACAGAAGCCATGGGCCCAAATATGGACTACAAAATATGCGCACAATTGTCCGCATGAAGAGCTAATTAGAATCACCACCACAGACACAGGATCTCTAATTTGGAATGCAACAAAACAACATAGAGAGCTAATACAAAAGCACAACTTCTGGGAGATACGCGTTGGGCGAACTGCGCATTTTTGGGTGGATTCATGGCAACAAAGGCCAAAAATTGCAGAAATCCTTCACTTTATAAATCACAATGGAAACAACATCAACCAGACTGACCATGTAGCACAATACTGGACTCAAAGTACTAATCAAGGCTTTAGGCAATGGAAACCTATTGAACAAATAATACAACTTGAAATTGAAGCCTATAAATCAGATCTACACAAAGAACTCACCAGTAGCAAAATCAGATGTTCTGAGATGGGGCTACACTCCTAGGGGAACTTACACAACAAAAGAAGCATATAAGTTGATGCTCCAAACACAGGAACCAGTTGATCCTGCTTGGAATTGCCTATGGACTATAGGAATATGGCCCAAAATCTCTACTTTCCCCTGGTTGCTCTATCATCAAAGAATTCTCACTTGGGACAATTTAATTAAAAGACGGTGCCAGTGACCTTCTTACTGTCCCAATTGTCAAAAGCAAGGAGAAACTATTCAACACCTCATGGACTCCTGTAACATGGCTAACCAATTATGGGAAAAACTCACCTTTAGATGTCAGCGACCTTGCAAAATCCTAGGGGATATCAAAGGCACCATTCGCAATTGGACCCCTGAGCCATATAAAAGCAAACTTCTAAATGTGCTATGGACAATTCTCTCGAGCTTCCCTTTATGGACAATTTGGAAGGAAATAAACAAAAGAATTTTCAAAAATCAAAGCACTACTTTGGAGATCATGTGAACCAATTTATGTCAGAATATTCAAGAAACTCTAGCCCTCCAACAGTGGAGTGTTGAGGACTTTCCCACCCAGGCACAGGAACAGAGCATATGGGACAACTGGAAATTAAAGCTTCCACATGTTCAAATTGATCCCAACAAAGAAAGCACTATCAACACACAGCCATCACATTGGAGTCCCCCTCCAACAAATGTGATCAAACTAAATTTTGATGGGGCATCAAAAGGCAACCCAGGCAAAGCAGGACATGGTGGAATTTTCAGAGATCACGAAGGCCGACCTCTGCTAATATACTTTGGTTCCATAGGATGGGACACGAATAATTCTGCAGAACTAGAAGGATTGTGGCAAGGTATGAACTTAGTGCATTAACATAATTTTCATCCTATTATAATAGAAGGGGACTCCCAAATTTTGATACACATGGTTACCCAAATACAACTGGGAACCACAGCTTCGAGAGTCACTACTAGCTAGAGACTAGTGGCCAGGCTCGAACTAATAGAGCAATGGATGAAAAACAGACGAGCTACCACCTTCATTCACGTCAAAAGAAAAAACAACAAGGTGACCGATTTTCTGGCAAACATAGGAGTTGAACATGATCAGGTCCTACAATCTGGGACAATCAATATTTTACATGACCAAGCTCAATTACAAGCATGCACTGACCTGGTGCACAAGCAAGCACATCTCCTGGATGCAGGTGCTCAACCAAGACAGTGAGGTGGCGGTCGAACGGAATGGCATGTGGCTAGACCACATGGCCTTCTGTAGTCTGACATAGTGGTCTAAAACTGGCATTAACAACAGCCATAAATGGCATTTAAGGGGGCGCCGTCTCCAACCTGTAAGAAACCACCCACCTCAGCTCTACGTAAACATGAATTCCAGGGATAGTTTTACCACTGCACCTATCCATCATCCTCTGCCAATGCAATGCCTCTGCCCTCAAGCCGCTACAGCACCCAGCTCTCGCACTACCACCGGGAGACGTTGCCACCTCCTCTACTGCATTGATTTAGGCCCAGGAATTCACTTTACCCAGAGCCTAGCTTGCCATTTTGTTTTCCAATCGGCCTCTGCTGCTAGTCCCTCCGCTGAGCAGCCCGTATATTCGACTGAGCCTCTGCATCACTCTGAGCCCAATCCTGAAAGAAATTCTCACACTTCTGGAGCCAACATGCCAAGAACGCGTCATCATATGTGCAGTCGCAGGGACAGAAGTATAGGAAGCTTGACCTGTCCCCATCATTCTCCAGTTTTTGAATCCACTACGAGTGTTTGGGTAGTGCCCAGTAGTCTGCTCGGCCGATTCGATGCCCCCTGCCTTACCTCCGAGCGGCATTCCTTCCATTTTCGCTTCGCCTCCCAGAGGCACTCAATCCAATCCACAGCTGCATCTCCAGACTGCCCAATTCACATTTCATTCATCCGTGAATAGACCCATCATCACTGCCACTATCTCCATTTTCTTTCACGAGACAAAGCAAGCAATTGAGGGACATGCCACTGAAGGTGGTAGGCGCACCAGAGCAATTGAGGAGCAGGCCACTGAAGGTGGTGGCCATACCAAAGAAGAACTAGACATGGCTCAGACGAGCACCCAATGAGCAAGGAAGAGGCAAACTGAGAAGGAGACGGGACAAGCGGAGAAGGAGGCGGACAAGGACCAACATGAAGACGAAGCCATGGACCCTTATCGCTGTTTCATTGAGGATGAATATCCGACGCAGCACATAGGCAACATTGAGGCCTCACGACAGGCAGGTGTCGACATAGAAGATTACGGGTGCTTCATCATGGAGGAACACTCGTCGTCTCCGCCTTGCTCCTATTCAGCCACTTTGCTTGCTGCGTGTTCGCCACACTGTTAGCCACGTGTTTTCCACACTGCTCCCCATGTGTTTGCCACACAGCTCGCTGCATGTTCGCCACACAGCTTGCCACGCGTCTGTTTTTCTCAGGTTTTTGGAACTTTGCTTTCTAGTTTCTTTAATGGGGTTCTGGAACAAATTGATGGTTTTAGGTTCTTTGGTTGGTTTCTGTTTCACCTTGAAAACTGATAAAAAAACTGTGCGCATTTGTTGGTTTCCCCTGTGTGGGCAGCAAGTTAAATTTTGAAATCATTTTTTGATTCGTACTGGTTTCCCATTATGGGCAGTCCAGACTTTGTTTATGCTGCTTTTTGCCATTTCTTAGGCATGGATAGGCACAAGCTAAGGCCTCAATGTACAATATTTTTTTCAATAATAGAATTAGCCTAACTTAAAAAAAAAAAATAATAATAATTATAATATATATACAAATATAAATATATGTTTATAAAATATAAAAAATAAAAAAAATTAATATTATAATATTAATATGTTTAATAAAATATAAAAATATATATATATTTATATTATATTATATTTATTTATTATTTATTTATTTTGTTATTAAAGTTGTAAATAATTTTATTTATATTTAAATAATTAAATTTTATTTTTAATTCATTCAATTAATAATATATATTTAAATTTAATTATAATTATTAATGATATATTAACTTAAATTATTATATATATATTATATATATATAATAGCTATTAAATATAGATATATAAGATTATTTTATTATTTAAGATTGGAAATTTATTTATTATTAAAAATTTAAAATTTTTAGTTTTTTTCCCAAAGAGCTTCACTTTGTTGCTTCACTTTGTTTCGAGAATTTTATGATATAAATTCTCTACTAACGAGGCCAACCACGAGGAGGTGGAAGTTTATTTGGCCTCACCCCCTCACTTCTAATTTACAATTATACTATTTCACTCATCACTCTCCCAACACCACCTCCTATTTGTTTTCCCTATGCAATAAATTAAGGTTCATTTGAACTAGCCCTCATTTATGGCTTCTATAATACTATTATTTTACTCAACAATCTTCTAATCCCCCAATTTAATTTATTGTGCAATGACTTTAAATTGAAAATAGACATCAAATTTTCATCATTACAAAAATATTATTGCAAATACAAACATTCCACATCAAATTTTCACATTCCAAGCATATAGACAATTACAAATAAATGAATAAACCAATCAAACAACAATTATTAAGAGTACACACAATAAAAAATACATACAACCAAGAATACAAACACATAATCAAGAATACATTTCAAGTTTTGATGCATTACACACAAGATTGCAAGTACAAAGAATACAAACACACAATACATACAAACATCAAAAACATTACAATTACACAATCAAGAATATATATCAAATTTTGATTATCATGCATACAAGATTGTAAACACCTAATCACACAAAATTAATCTAGACACTCAATCAAGCCATATGCTAAAGAAAATTCACATACATTTCAAAGCACATATCAATGTATCATCCACGTTCATTTTAAATGCATAACTATGTAAATGAAACCCAAACAAGAAGCATTGCTTCAAGGAATCAAACATAATGTAGACACTAGACTAAGCATTGATATTAAAGAAAATTCATTCATTTCAAATTATACATCATCATGTCAAACACACCCATTGCAAATATAGAAAAAAATAGATGAAACTCAAACAATAACTATTGTCATACACAATTGCAAATAAATATCAAATATTGATCATCGCATAAAAGACTGTAAATGCACAAACATACAAACATTACATTTCAAAGTTGGGTCATCACACACAAAAATGTTTCAAATAAACAAACATTTTATAGAAAACAAGCATTAAATTTTTTAAATAAACAAACATTTTATAGAAAACAAGCATTAATGAAGGAAATTTTCACACATTTCAAAATGTCACATATTCAATGTAACTACACAATCATATAAATGAATGTAATACAACAATAATTACACATAATTCTACATTTAAATGCATGATAAAAAGTAGTAAAAAAACACATCAATCAATGCATACAATAAAAACATACAACTTGATCACACAAAAATTCAACCACTCAATATACATATAAAATGTTTTCAATTACCACACCACAATCAATGTATACAAACATAAAAAACATTACAAATACACAAGCATACAAACATCCCATCAAATATTATTATTGTACACACAAAATTATGAAAACATACAATTATCCAATCAAATCTTATTATTGCACACACAAAATTATATAAACATACAAACATTGCATTTCAAATTTTGATCATTACACAGAAATGTTTTAAATACAAATACATAATCAAGAATACATATCAATTTTTTATCATCATACATACAAGATTGTAAACACCCAATCATACATAATTAATCTAGACACTCAATCAAGCCATATGCTAAAGAAAATTCACATACATTTTAAAGCACATATCAACATATCATCCACATTCATTGTAAATGCATAACTATGTAAATGAAACCCAAATAAGAAACATTGTTACAAAGAATCAAACATAATGTAGATACTAGACTAAGCATTGAGCGTAAAGAAAATTCATACATTTCAAATTATATATCATCATGTCAAACACATCCATTCCAAATATAGAAGATGAAACTCAAACAACAACCATTGTCATACACAATTGCAAATAAACATCAAATATTGATGATCACACAAAACACTGTAAATACACAAACATACAAACATTACATTTCAAAGTTTGGTCATCACACACAAAAATGCTTTAAATACACACATTTTATAGAAAACAAGCATTAATGAAGGAAATTTTCACACATTTCAAAATGTCACACATTCAATGTAACTACACTATCATATAAATGGATTTCATGCAACAATCATTACACAATTCTGCATTTAAATTCATGTTAAAAAAGTAGTAAAAAAACACATCAATCAATGCATACAATAAAAACATACAACTTGATCACACAAAAATTCAACCACTCAATATGCATATAAAATGTTTGCAATTACCACACCACAATCAATGTATACAAACATAAAAAACATTACAAATGCACAAGCATACAAACATCCCATCAAATCTTATTATTGCACACAAAATTACAAAAATATACAAATATCACATTTCAAATTTTGATCATTACATACAAATGTTTTAAATACAAATACACAATGAAGAATACATATCAAATTTTTATCATTATACATACAAGATTGTAAACACCTAATCATACATAATTAATCTAGACACTCAATCAAGGAATATGCTACAGAAAATTCACATACATTTCAAAACACATATCAGCATATTATCTACATTCATTGATTGTAAATGCATAACTAAATGTAAATGAAAACCAAACAAGAAACATTGTTTCAAAGAAAATTCATACATTACAAATTATATATCATCATGTCAAACACATAGATGAAACTCAAACAACAACCATTGTCATACACAATTGCAATTAAACATCAAATATTGATCATCACACAAAAGATCGTAAATACACAAACATACAAACATTACATTTCAAAGTTTGGTCATCATACACAAAAATGTTTTAAATACACAAACATTTTATAGAAAACAAGCATTAATGAAGGAAATTTTCACACATTTCAAAATGTCACACATTCAATGTAACTACACTATCATATAAATGGATTTCATGCAACAATCATTACACAATTCTGCATTTAAATTCATGTTAAAAAAGTAGTAAAAAAACACATCAATCAATGCATACAATAAAAACATACAACTTGATCACACAAAAATTCAACCACTCAATATGCATATAAAATGTTTGCAATTACCACACCACAATCAATGTATACAAACATAAAAAACATTACAAATGCACAAGCATACAAACATCCCATCAAATCTTATTATTGCACACAAAATTACAAAAATATACAAATCTCACATTTCAAATTTTGATCATTACACACAAATGTTTTAAATACAAATACACAATCGAGGATACATATCAAATTTTTATCATCATACATACAAGATTGTAAACACCCAATCATACATAATTAATCTAGACACTCAATCAAGCCATATGCTAAAGAAAATTCACATACATTTCAAAGCACATAACATATTATCTACATTAATTGTAAAGGCATAACTATGTAAATGAAACCCAAACAAGAAACATTGTTTCAAAGAATCAAACATAATGTAGATACTAGAATAAGCATTGAGAGTAAAGAAAGTTCGTGCATTTCAAATTATATAACATCATGTCAAACACATAGATGAAACTCAAACAACAACCATTGTCATACACAATTGCAAATATACATCAATTATTGAACATCACACAAAATATTGTAAATACACAAACATACAAACATTACATATCAAAGTTTGGTCATCACACACAAAAATGTTCTAAATAGACAAACATATTATAGACAACAAGCATTAATAAAGGCAATTCTCATACATTTCAAAATGTCACACATTTAATGTAACCACACAATCATATAAATGAATCTCAAACAACAATCATTATACAAAATTCAACATTTAATATAAATGAATCTGAAACAACAATCATTACACAGAATTCAACATTTAAATTCATGATTAGAAGAAAGTAGTAAAAAAACACAGCAATCAATGCATACAGTAAAAACATACAACTTCATCACACAAAAATTAGTAAAAAAACACAACGATCAATGCATACAGTAAAAACATACAACTTCATCACACAAAAATTCAAACGCTGGATATGCATACAAAAATTTTGCAACTACCACACTCCAATCAATGTCTACAATAAATGCATACATCTTGATCATATAAAATTGAACCGATAAACAAGCATACACAAAATTTGCAATTATCACAAAAATCCCATGGTTGGAAAAAATATTATATTATTCAAATGCATATACACAACTTCAAGTTCATTTAAAATTTATACAACTTCATCACACAAAAATTCAAACACTGGATATGCATACAAAAATTTTGCAACTACCACACTCCAATCAATGTCTACAATAAAGGCATACATCTTGATCATATAAAATTGAACCGATAAACAAGCACACACAAAATCTGCAATTATCACAAAAAACCCATGGTTGGAAAAAATATTATATTAATCAAATGCATATACACAACTTCAAGTTCATTTAAAATTTTAAAATTCCAGTTAACGTGTTATAATTTATATTGATGTATGATTTGATAGTATTAATTTTACAATCTATTTAACTAAAAATGTCTAGTTCTGAAATGAATAAACAAAAGAAAATGAAAAAGTAAGGTGGAGAGATGGACACAAACCCTTGAGGATAGCCATGGTCCATTGTCAAGAGCAATGAGAAAGGGCTTTTAGCCCCTTCAAACAAAAAAATATTTATTATTATTATGAAGTTTTTAGAGTAATTACACAATAATGATGAAAAATAAATGAATGTTAGTCTACTTTAGGTCATAATAACATAATGAATTCATATGTTCTATGATGATATGTAAATATTTCATCTATCATGACATGCTTGTATGTTCTTCAAGTCCTTCACATCCTCTGCAAAAATAACAATTATTAAAAAATTAGTGGTTATTTATGCCTTATCTATAGAGTAAAAAAACTTTTTGAAATAAATTTAATATTGGAAGCAAAGTAACTAACCTAATATGTTCTATGATGACATGTAGATATTTCATCTATCATGACATGCTTGTATGTTTTTCAAGTCTTTCATATCCTCTCCAAAAATAACAATTATTAAAATTTAGTGGTCATTTATGCCTTATCTATAGAGTAAGAATTTTTTTTGAAATATTTTTTTTTTGTAAGCTTAGGTAGGTCCTTCTTTTCTATTTATATATAAACAAACTGAAACCACATACAGTTAATAGGTGGCCTCAACTTGCCCATGGGAAACCAAGTCTGTTGGCCACCGATGCATATTGTAAGCCATAAAAAACGATAAGTTCTCAGTTTTTCTACCCAAGCAATATATACATAACTATTTAAGAACCAATCTATAGCCTTAGATACCATAAGCATGCATGTAAAAGAAAGCTAGCCGCTAAAAAACAAAAAACCTGAGCTATCATTGTGCTCAGCTATTCTTTGAGGTCTTTCGGTTCTGACTCAATTGTTGCTGGATCTTCAGCTGAATCTCCAGGTGCTGGTGTCATTTCGATAATGCATGGAATGTGTCGTTGTATACGATCGTCTAATGTCCTGCTTGTAGAGCTGGAATTGGATAGTTTACAAGTCCTTTTTGTAGTATGGCATGTCTCTAATGATCAAAGCCATCCCCATGTACACCTGTTCCATTGCTTTTCCTACCAATCTTTTCATGAGCTAATACAGATGCAGGGTCTATTTGAATTGAGATAGTCTCCCTCTGGTGTTCCCAGGATCTGGAATGTATTCTTTCCATTCCTCCATTTCATCCTTGTATGCTTTCACTGCCTCCCTGACAGCCTCGTCCATGGGTCTTCTCCCTTTCCTCTGTTTCGAGGTTCCCAGTTCCTTTGGACGAGGACCAGATTTTCCTCGTCCTCTGCGGCCTCTTCTTTCGCAGGACGCGCCATGTCACCATTGTCTACTACCTTTCCATAGTTATCACAGTTCAATATCAGGATAATAAAACCATTACCAGTCCAAATGCCAATTGCCTCATGGAGTTTCTGTTCTCTGTCACTGACTCCCCTTTGCCCGCACTCTGTTGCTCCCAAGCATTCAGGGGAAACAGGGGTGGCCTTCACCTTCTCCCTGTTCAACCATCCTGTCTCTCGAGCAGACCCATAGTCTCGGGCACTCTTCCATTGTCCCTTCCTCCCGTATTGAGGTCCCTCAAGCTAGCCCATTCCCTGTGCGACCCCGGTAAAGCATACAAAGGGAGCTTCACGCTAAGACTTTCCTCCCTCCCCCTGCCTTGCATGCCATCGCCACTCCCTACCCTCGCAACGCTACTGCCTTTGCATGCCACCCAATCCTTGCTTAGCTTTCTATGCCGCTTCCCTTCCCAGGCTTGCTCTTCTCTGCTGCCATATCTCCCCCTATCTACCCAGAAATTCGGCCTGAAGAACCTCACTGGGCCCTCATTCCTCCATTCCACCCGGATATAATGCTCTCTAGCCTCACTAGCCTTTTCCCTGAGCAAAAAGCGCCACTCCCTATTAGCTTCTATGCCCTCAAGCCTGGCCAGCAGCGACCCAAAGCTAAAGGGCCACTCTTCCTCATTGTTTTTGCTCTTTCTGTGCAACATAATCTCTGCCCTTGGTATTTCCTCCCTGACAGGGCACGAAATAAATTTAATTTTAAGCAAAATAACTAACTTAATTTACTTATTGAAAACTTCTCAAAGATGAAGTATGCTCCATAATGAGAGAGCCAACATTGGAGCCCATACTTTCACTATAACAAAAAAAAACATGACCACTTGTTAAGAAGAAATTCAAGTGATAATAATAAAGCAAAATTAATAGACATCAAAGTATACAATGGTAATGCAAACACATGTATAAATGTACTTTATGTTCATGGTTATATTATATGGTTTTAGAGAAAATTAGTAGAGAACCCAAAACTATATTTCTAATTAGGAGAGGGGTGGAGAAAAAATTTAAATGCAGGTTGTTGTCATTTTAATAAAACCCCTTGCAAAGGGGAAGTTAAGATTCTAAGAGAGAAGTTAAGCTTGTTAGAGAACACCTTCCCCCTGATTAGACATTATCAATTTTTCGTTATTAAAAGTTGTTATCCTAAGAAAAGGGTAGATGAATATTGAAAAGAATTCCTTCCTAGATAAGTGAGCCAAGATTGTCTTATACATCTATAAAATTCCTTACACATAAATGCTCGGCATCTTCTATTTTTGGTTAGTGTAAGTTTATGACAGATTTAATGAGAGTTGTGATGGATCCCTCTTACACATTGTGAGGCATTTATGATGGGAGTTGGAACATCCCTTGAGAAAAGATTATTCGTTACATGTGGCCAATGATTCTTTTGATAAAAGGATATTATTTTCTGGTTCCTTTCATGTCAAGTTGGGAGGGCACGGTAGTTAGGCTTATATATACCTAGCTTGAATAGAGTGATTCTAACCAGAGAGTGCCTCAAGCTTGTGAGAAGCCATTGTAATACTTTGAGGACAGCAGTGTAACTTTTCTATTTTGTGGATAAGAAAATATTGATTACTGTTCGCTGTCTACTATCATGTTACTGAATTAGTAGATCTAGTTATTTTCTGATATGCCATGTTTGTGGTCTTTGAGTTCACCCTTCAACAGTTGTGTTTATGCAGATTGGAAATTTTGATGGATGTTTTTAGTATTGGTGTTTTTTTCTAGCTGATAAGAAAGATGAAAATACAACCATACAGAATGTCCTATCATAGAATCATCACAGCAATCACTCTAAATTGTCATACATGCAAAAAAAAAATTCAATGGAAATACAGGGCAATTTGAACCTTCTTTATACGCATTTCTGATAAAATCTTTTATTCTTCACAGTGCAATCCACAATGATTTATAACACCTCGCAAACTTAGTGTAGTCAGTCAAGAAAATGCTTACCTCTGATATATGAATCCACAGGGACGCGATATTTGCAAGGTTCCGGGGTTCGTTGACCAGATCCAGCAGTGATATTGGCAGGCCTGTTTCTCTCGATTTTGTGATCCTTTGCCGCGTCACCATGGATGCAGAGGATCTAGGATTTAATTTAAAAAACGAAGAAAATGAGACATACAAAAAAACGCTGCAATTCAATTTTTAACGAAGAAAATAAGACACAATTTACAGGAATGGAGCTATGTCAATGAAATTAAATCCATTAACCTATAATAGAGTGATCGAATACGAAGAGTTCGGCAATAAATTTACCGGAATCATATCCTATGATGGAGGATGCGTCCCTGGGCTTTCAAATGCAACAGATTCAGAAAAGTCAGATTGATTACAGGGAGCCCTCCAAATCCAATCCGAAACCCCACTCCCATCTTCAATGTGACCCACTTTACCGCCAGGTTCCGAGGAATTTCTTCCCCCCAGAAAAACGCTCCCCGTGGCCACCGTCCAGATAACTCTGACAGATGAATCCACAACATATCATATCGACCCACTTGACCGCAGGCTCTGAGGAATTCCTTGTCCAGAAAAACGCTCCCAGTTGGCATCTTCTATCACAGAGAGCAGATGGTCATCGCCCCGTTCCAACAGTGAGATTGGCAGGCAGAGGATCTATGAATTGGGATTGCGAATGGAAGTTATGCCTCCCTGAATTAAAACAAGGCAGATTGCGACCCGGAGAGGCCTGGTGAGAGCGACTGGTTGAAGAATTGATTCGATTCGCCATCAGTGGTTTTTATTGACGGTTTTAGTGTTGCTGTCCATTAAGACAATCCGAGGAAGCACGGTATTTATCAATCTCCATCTCTCGAACATTGTGGAGAATTCTGCATCTTTTTGAAAGCCATTAATGGAATTAGTACAGTGTTTTGCTGCCTATGAAGTCAACACCACCCGGCACAGTCTTCTTAAATCCCCATTCCCAGAACTTTCTGGACATTTCTGCATCTTTTGAAAATCATTCAGGAATTAGTATGGTGTAACATCCCATACCCAATTCGCATTGCCGTTCTGACTTGAACGTACCTTATAATCCAGAGTTTTTTATATTTCACCTTCTGCTCCAGGCTGCTTTTTAATGACGAACTGCCTGTCAAGAAAGAAATCAGGGTCAGAAATGGAAATCAACGGAGAGATTCAAGTGCATGAGAAGCCTAATCATTAAACGGTCCAGGAGTCAGAAGGCGGGGCAAATTGCCCCCATAGACATCGTTCCATACTCTGAGAATCTGCAGGTGGTGCCAAATGTTACTAACCCAGAGGTAAATTCATGTCCATGCATCCTGGATCTATGCATTTCTGTGGAATGATGGATCTATGCAGGGGATCTCATTTAAAAACCCAAGAAAACAAGACATGATTTAAAAAAACACTGAAATTCAATTTACGAGCCATGTCAATGAAATTTCCCAGCTATGCTTCATTTACCAGTGATCCAGAGTCGGATGCCTCAGCTAAGCTGTAATCCAATCCCTGAGCACTTGTCTTTGATGCGCTACCTGCTTCCACCTCTCAGTACGCCTCCGCCTCCACCTCTCAGAGAATACAGACAAATACAGACAGCCAAATGACAGACAACAACGTAGACCACACCATATTCACACACACAACATGGAGCTCCAAACAAACATACAGCCCGCACGACCGCACAGATTCGACCACAAAACTCTGAGAGGAGGAGGAGAGGTGAAGGAATGCTAATGCGAAAATGAATTCAAAAATGAAATGGGCTCTTTAAAACCATCACGATCCTTGACCGTTAAGATAAACCGGTGCCTCTTCTCTGGTTTGATTGATAAACAGCGTTAGTTATCTCTGCATGTACTGCTAATTCTGTTAATAATGGAGGGCTGGGATTGCACGGTTGGAAAGATGCAATCCAACGGAGCATGTAGTCACTTTCAGTCTGCTTTACAGCTACACATCAAAAAGCAACTAAAAATAGAATCCACCAATCCACTATGGTGTTAGTAAAAAAATTTAAAGTGGAAACACGTTTTTGTATGGGGTTCTATAATATAATTGGTTCTTTTCTCTATCACATTTGTTTAAAATGTTATTTTATTAGTTTTTTAATGTCACAAACCCATATTTTAACGGGTAATCTTTCTTGTCCCAACAACCTTCGGTTGATGAACTAATAAAGATTTAGTACCATTTGTACCACTTTTTTTTCATGATCACAAAGCATAATATTTCATCTAATGCATCTAAGCTGACTTCCGGAACCTATTATGGTTTTGATACCAAAACCAAATGATACTTTTGATACCAAAACCAAATGGATTCACTCTCAATATTGTTCTCGTAAAGTTTTTTGCCATCACTCAGATGAGAATGATAATGATAATGATGCCATCACTCAGATAAGAATGGACTTTATATATCCCATGAGAGGGTAATTGTATGAAAAAAGTGATCTCTTTTTGTAGGTACTTCGTTGGCTTAGTATAATGTGTTAAAGTTAAATGTTTCCATTGATTCTATATAAAGTATTAGACTCTTAGTCAAAGTATACTTAGGTTAAATTGAGTGGGTGAACATTCACCAAGGACCATTTAATCCTAAGTATATATAATGGGTTTAACAAGTATGTTTATGCATGATTTGACTCATATGGTAGAATTTGAAGCCTATAACTATTTTCATAATGGGCAAGTTTTACCTTGTTGGTGCTTGAGTACATACCAAGAAGAACATAAATGTTACTACAAGTCTATGTACTCTATTCACTTGCAAGTGAGCAAGTTTGGCACAATAGACACTTTATATGATAGATATGTTTGGTGGAATTCAATAAACTGGTGGACACTTCATACAAACATATCTTAGAGCTACTACCATTTGCTATATGGTCGCCCTTATATGTGGGGAATTCCTTTTCCCCTGAGAGGAATTAGAGCACCTATGTTTACTTTTGGATTATATTAGGTCAAGAGAAATTGATTGCAATCAAGGAAGGTAGAAAAACTTGGTTCATGTTTATAATACCCTAAAACTTCTTCTTGGAAAAGACTTAGGGTACAAAAAGATCCTTTGAAGAAATGCAGTAAATGACTATGGCATGTCAATTAGGAGGTTCAATTAGATTGGTTCACGTTGCATATGATTTGAAGTCGTTACAAATGTTTCGAAACATATAGAGAATCTTGATGAAGTATGCAGATGATGGAGATAATATGGATGCCATCTCTCGTGGCATTGGATCTTGGGCTTGATGAGCAATCTAGTCTTGTTTTAAATGTATGGGCACAATGTCTTCTGAATTGAATTCTTAGTAAATTTGTAGTATTGTAAAAATTGAAAACATAAATTCTCATATTAGGATAATACTCCCTATTGTTCAATGTTGACTCTTTCCATTTAATATTATATTACTATCAATCTTGACATTGAGAATTGATGAGATTTGATCAATAATATGATTTTAATGTTTTATGTGTTATGTATGTATATATGTATATGCATAAAATATGACACAACCATTGATCCAATGGCATCACTTTTATTGCATTCCCATGAACATATATTTGGCACCTTCAAATTTACCTCTAGCTTTTGGCTTAATTATTTTCAATCATTTCACAATGATTTTATTATGCCAATGTTTTACTGTTAATTTCCATCATTAGTTTATAAAGCTCAAGCAATTTCCTTTGTATGAAATAGATAAGTTGGAAATTAGGTCTAGGCTACAATTAACTCTTTGGAATTGCACTGAATAAAAATTATTTTCCTCATGTTCTGTCCATAGTTATGGTTTGTTGCTAGAGCTATGTTGTGGTTATGAAGATCAATATATCATTTTATTAGGTTGAATTTTAGGTCCAAGCTACAAATAGGTGAAACATTGGATTTCCCTTTTGCACATTTATGCTTTTTTTACTATTTTATTTTATAGTTCAAGGTATATGAAACAATGAACCCTTTGCCATTGTGTTGGATATCATTATTTTTTCCCATGTGTGCAGTCTACTTTTTTGGTTTGCTGCTAGGGTTATGTTGTAGTTATGAAGATCAATAAATTAGTTTGTTGTTTTATCTTTTAATCAATATAATTGCTAAGATAAATAATAATGGAATTTAAAGATGCACAAGGAGGAGCACATATAGGGGGAAAGAAGAAGCATATGGAAAGAGAATATTTGCTTAATACACGTGAAAAAATGAATAATGGAAAATATATATGAAAGTAGACAAAAGTAAGAGAAGGATTTTTGGGAAGGTAAAGATATAGTGAGAAAAGGGGAAACATGTGAGAATCATATTAATGCATATGAATTAAAGACCCTGTGGGCTATTCATGGAAAATACATTGATCACTTTAGCACAAAATATTGGCTTTACTAAGATTGCTAGAAGAAAAATATGTTTTCTTCTAACATCCCCCAGTCATCCAACTAGGGCAATGGCATTGCCCACCGACATTGATACCATAATCACTATTTGTAATGTCCCCCAACCACACAACTAGGGTGATGCCACCACCCACTCATATTGATACCATAATCACTAATAACATATACATAACATGACAAAATAACAAGATATAAAGAAACAAAAATCATATCCATTAACAACAAATATGTCATAAAATAGGTTGCGAACACTTATCTAATAAAATATGTCAATTCATCACAAACCCTAGATGTATCACCCAATTATCGATGACATTGATTCTAATATCCTGCAATGAAATTGGTGCAACAACTCTTTTTTGTTACCCATGTATTTTGTATACACAGATGTGTATTATGAGCGTAAGAGTCATGACTAGCGTAAGTGGTTGGACTGTAAAATCAAGAATTAAATGTAAACTTAAATAATTACACTAAGGAGAGGATGACAAGGATCCATAGTTCTAAGGGCAGAGGGAGCTTGCTTGTTTCAAAGGCAACTACATTGGATTTAACATTGGAGTCAATTTTTAGGAGCAAAGGATGGTGCCCATCTTCACTCGAAGATCAAGGAACAACTGTGTATAAGATGACTCTTCGAGAAAGAAAAGAAGCACCAAAGAGATGGGAGAACATACAAAGTGAACAACAAAGTTGACATCGAGAGTAGAAAGGAGATTGAGAAGCCAAGAGAGACTGCACCTTTAATGAAAATGAAGGGATGCAGAGGGAAGTATATGTACACACAACAGAGAAGTGAGTGAGGTTCTTTTGGATCGAGTTCCTCTTCTAGTACTTTTAGTTGGTTGGTTTTTGTTCTGGGGGATTTCCAAGACTTGTGAAAATAGTGTGGCATTATGGATCACAATAAAAGGAAGGAAAGGGAATCGTGGAGCTAATTTCCGAGCCTTGTGATTTGTGAATTTTGGATGTTATTCCATTTGTTTTGTGTTTGAGGACACTAGACCATTTTTCTATGCCTATGTGGTCGGTGGGAGGCTTAGTGGATGATTGACTCACTATGGTTCTTGAGCTATAGCTAATAAACTAGCTGGAAAACGAAATTTAAGTCATTGTGGTGCTTGCTAGAGATGTTAACCACCTGGACAAAGAGCTACAGACCCTGGTGGTGCATGCTATGAAAAGATAACTAATAAACCACGAGGTAGTGGATTCAGTCTCTTGGACTGAGCAATACCCCGTATGGACCCTAGGTGAAGCCCTGTGAATGGACTTGAGAAAATAAGCGAGTTTGTTAGGTCCCTATACTACTAGTGTAACCACTTATTGTTATTAGTACAATCCCCTTATTATATTGTTGTGCCCACTATTGTTATTATTATGCCCTTACATTATTATTGTTATGTTGGCTCTAAATATATTATGACCCCTTAGACCCCTATATATAGAAAGGAAGTTTGGTCATTTGTATCATCCAAGAATTGTTCATTTGTGTAATGTAAAGGAGGTTTCCCCCTCGAAGAGGCTTATTTTTAAGTCGTTGGTCTATCTTTTCTATCTTTTTGTGAGCTGGTTTCATAACATTTGGTATTAGAGCTTTGGAACACAGGGTTTCGCTGTTCCAAATAGGTCATCGTGGCATTTTCGCTATAACTTTTTTCTGTGATGTTTCAGAAGCGAAACAAAAAACCCATTTGAGACGAACTCGCGTTGAATCTCGGGTCTGAATTTTAGAGCTTGTCTCACTATATTTTCAAATATATGATATGAGGAAGTTAGGGTTTTTGCAAGCTCCAAAATTTCAACTAAAATAGGTCATCGTGATATTTTCGCTATCTCTTTCTCTAGGAAGGTTGAGAAGCTAAAACAAAAACCCATTTGAGAAGAAATGGGTCTAAACCTCGGCTCCAAAATTCAGATCCTGTCTCGCTATAGTTTCGGTGTTATAGTCTGAGGAAGTTAGGTTTTTTGCAGACCCCTGAATTACATTCCAAACAGGTCTCCTTGGGAAAATAGTCATAACTGTCTCTTTGACAATCAGATTGAAATTTCGTAAGAAGTTATAGAAAAAGGACGAACTGTAGTTTCATGTGTATATTTTTCAGATCTGAAAGTCAAAATAGTCACATGTGCCACTTCATACAAGTAATCTCTTCTGAAAAGGTATATAATTAGGTCATCTTGGGAGATTGTGCATAACTCTTTCTTGGAGAATCAAATTTCGATCAGACTGGTGGCATTGGAAAGAGGACGCAGAGGGATACTGTAGGTCACGATTTTAGAACTGGAAGATATAAAATTATAGAGTTATAGTCGTTTCAAGACCGAGCTCCTAAAATCAAGAAAAGGTGATATGAGGAAGTTTGATGGCAAGGATCTGGTAAATTGGATACTACATATGGAGAAATATTTTGATCTATATGAGGTTCAACTATTACAAAAGGTATGTATTTCATCTTCATATTTAGAACCAGATCAATTTTTATGGTGTAAAGGGCTTCGTTCTCGTAAACCACTTGTTACGTGGTCAATTTCATGGAGGAAATGATAGCACATTATGAGGATACAAAGAGAAACACCTTCTTTAGCCAATTGATAAATCTCAAACAAAAGTGTTCAGTGGCAGATCACATTGAGAACTTTCAAAAATTGAATATAATGATAAATGATATTCCATAGAAGCAAAAGATTGATGTCTTCATAGGTACTTTAAAGGATAACATTCAACATGAAGTTCATCTTTGGGAACCTGATTCATTGGAGAAGGCATTGAGGTGGGCAAGAAAAATTGAAAGCGAAATTATGGAAACAAGGAATACCACCATTCACGACTATAATTATGGAAGTGTTTTTTTTCCTAGCCTTCCATAGCCTGCAAGGCTTACACCACAACAATTGGAAGAAAAAAGAGAAAAAAAGGCTTTGTTACAATTGTGATAGAAAATACATTAAAGGTCATAAGTGTGCTGAGAAGAAATTATTTTACATAGATTATGAAGAGGAGGAAGAAAAGCATCAAGAAACATCAAAAGAAGAGGATATACACCAGGAACCAACCCTAGAGAAAGAAGAAAGGAATCCGACCATATCTTGTAAAGAATTGGCAAGAATTACCACTCCTCAAACTATCAAGATAGAAGGACATATCAAGAAGAAAAATGTTCAAGAAGTGAAAGATCACATCGAGCATCAAGAAATGAATCCGACCATATCTTGTAATTTATTGGAAGAAATTACCACTCCTCAAACTCTCAAGATAGAAGGACATATCAAGAAGAAAAATATTCAAGCAGTGAAATATCACATCGAGCATCAACAACAAGTTCTCCAACTTTTAAAGGATAATGCCACTTTGGTGCATAATCGAATGAAACAACATGTAGATCAACATCGCAGTGAAAAAAATTTTGATGTAGGTGATTAGGTATTTTTACGGCTACATCTCAAGAAAGTTATTTATGAGAAGGAAATGTTGGCAATACTACATGCACTTAAGAAATGGCGACCTTAGCCAATGGGAATACACTTCAAGGTAAAAATGGATCATGATAGTCTTAAATACTTTTTAGAACAAATATTATCTTTAGAAGAAGAGAAAAATGGGTCACAAATATGTTGGGTTATGACTTTGACATCATTTATAGAAAAGGGAAGAAATTTTTGTTGCAGATGCACTCTCAAGAAAGGATGAGGATGTGGAAGAATTTTTTTCTGCTATTTCTATTATCCAACCAAATTGGACAAATGAAGCAAGGGATGAATGGAACAAGGACGAAGAAGTGTGGTCACTCATTCAAAAGTTGTAGAATATCCCAATTCAACCAATATTGCCAGAACTTAAAGAGGAAGGAAAAATCATATTGGAACCTGGAGCAGTCACAGAAAAAAGAACCCGACAACTACGGAATCGATCAATTTCAGTGTATCTCATCAAGTGTAAGAACTTACCCGCTAAAGATTTCACATGGGAGGACAAGAATTTTATACGAAGCATCAAGAACGACTCAGGGGTTGAGGACAAAACTTTTTTAAGGAGAGGGGCATGTTAGGCCCCTATACTACTAGTTTAATCCCTTATTGTTATTACCACAACCCCCTTATTATATTGTTGTACCCGTGTAGTCCCCATATTATTATTATTGTTCCCCATAGAAGCCCACTATTGTTATTATTGTGCCCTTACATTATTATTGTTATGTCAGCTCTGATTATATTATGAACCCTTAGACTCCTATATATAGAAAGGAGGTCTTGTCATTTGTATCATCCAAGAATTATTCATTTCTGTAATGTAAAGGAGGTTGCCCCCTCAAAGAGGCTAAATTCTAAGGCGTTGATCTATCTTTTCTATATTTTTGTGAGTTGGTTTCATAACAGTTATATCACTGCTGCATGCATATTAAAAAGGCATTCAAATATGATATATAGGCTCTACATGCATACTATGAAAGATATTTGAATATGATATGTCATTTCTACATGTACATTTGAAAGGTATTTGACTGCAATTATACAGTCTTCTACTTCCATTCAACCATGATTGGCAGAGTTCATGGCTAAATGTTTAGACTGTCAACAAGTGAAAGTAGAGTGTAAGCATCCAGGTGAATTGCTTTAGCCTATTCCAATTCCAGAATGGAAATGGGAGGTCATTTCCATGGACTTCATTACAGGCTTCCTAGGAAATCGAGGTAGCATGATTCTGTCATTGTTGTGGTCGACAGGTTGAGTAATGTAGCTCACTTCATTCTAGTGAAGACTAATCATTGCAATGGAAACAGCTCATGCTCCGGAACAAATCAATCAAACAAGTTAAAGTGATGTCGAAGCACTTTGGGCTCGATGAAGCTACATGGGATATGGTTGATCAGATGAAGACTATGTATCCTTCATTTTTCTTTTGGTTGAGGAAAAATAGCTTTGGTATATGTATATATGTACATGTATGTAGATACCACCATGAGATTTTTTATAAGGATCCAATAAGCTGTATGGTTGTCATGTTTTTCATGATGGTTTTTCTTTTGAGCAAGTTTTTCATTGTAAATACGGTAATGAGAAGGGTTATAAAGCTACATGGGAAGTATGTTTTGCTTTTTAGTGGTTTTGCTGGTTGTAGGTGTCATAGAACATGATGACAATGTTCCCCTAAGGGGGAGAGGTCTGTAACAACCCCGGGTTAAAAGTTCATGTAATATAAGTTAATAAAGGAAAGACAAGACCAAGGTCAAGGGCACTTATTCCAAGCTGACTGTTGGGAAAAATATCCTAGTGGGTATCACTTGCTATGTTAATGGCTAAGGGTACATAGACAAAGGCAATGGAAAAGTATTTGAAAAGGAAAAGAGGCATTAATTAACATATTTTTTAATAAAATAAATGAAATTAAGAGAAAAGGGAGATGAAAGGTCATAGGTTGCATGTGAGGAGGAAATTGAAGGAAAATAATGGAACCATGAAGAAATTAGAGGCACCAATAATAAAAACACATCAGAGCATCAGTTGGTAGCTTTTTGTCAGTTCAGTTTTGCAGTTAGTATCATAGAGGAGAAGAGCACTAAGAGGAGTAGGAAAGCAAGCAAGCAAAGGAAGGGAAAGGAAGGACAAGGAAAGTAAAGGGAAGAAAGGATCAAGTAAGGAAAGGTTTTAGGCAACTTTAGAATAATACTTATAGGTAACAAATTGCATATATGGTTTCCTAGCTGGTTTTAGTATGGATGGAATATGCATGTGTGTATTTTGGTTTCTTTATTGTCAATGGCATGGATTTTGCCAGGTTTTGACAGTGGTTTCAACCTTGCCTTTCAATTTCCAGATAGCCATGGTGTGATTGGATGCTTTCTGGATTGAGTTATGGATCGCCAAAATGTTTTGGATATGGGTGAGGTGGTTTGAGGAAAATTCCAAGGGTTGGCAACTGTAACAACCTTGGTCAAAATTCCATCTAAAAGTATATAAAACCACGGTCATGAGACACATATCTCAATCTAAATGGTGGGAAAAAATAACCTATCAGGTGTTCACTTTAGTTATTATGGCTAAGGAAATTAGAAAAGGAAATGGAAAAGGATTTGGAAAGGCATGAGGCATTGATTGACATTTGTTTACGAAAATAAAGGAAATTAGGGGAAAAGGAAGGTGAAGGGTCACAAGTTGCATGGGAAGTGGAAATTGAAGGAAAATAATGGAAAGTGAAGAAAATAGAGGACTCATTGATAAAAATGCTTCTGAGGATTAGTTGGAAGCTTGGTCAGTTTAGTTTTGGAGCTCTCTCATTATTCTTTCTCTCTCTCTCTCTCACTCTTTGACACTAAGATTTTTCTTGGAGAACTTTGACATTTGATCAAGAAAGACAAAGGAGGAAAAATGAAGGAAGGAAGAGCAGGATCAAGCAACTACAATAAGATTCTTTGTAGGTATGGATTTGCATGTGTGCTTTCCTTGCTAGATTTGGCATGCATGGTGTTAGCCCTGAGGTGCAGTGCTGACGTTTTGGAGGCTGAAGGAAGGACACGGTCTGCTTTGTTGTCCAAAAGAGGGCCCCACATGGGCCATTATCCCACTTTCCTCACTCTTGCACTTGCATTTCATTCTACTCATTTGCTAACCTAACCTCACATCCCAATGAAACCCTCTTTTACCCTAGCCTTAAGCAAATTAACCCAAAACCCCTGCAGAACCTTACCTTTCTGTCTTACGCGCCCTCTACACATTTCCCGAGGACATCTCATACCTCCGTGTCCCTCCACTATTGATCTTCCTCCCACTGATCCGATGGCCCATGTTTCACCCGATCAACAAAACATGCCTGATCATTCCTCGTTGTTAGATCACCCCCGCCAGATCTAATGGTGTCATCCACTAAGTGGAATCAGGTGGAATCTGTCATTTACCACTTACCGCCCGATGCCCTTCCGATAAAAACCATAACCGCCCAAACAAAACCATCCCTGTATGTTATGATCCATGCATCTCCTTCGTCCGATAGCCGTTCGATCTGCTCACCCAAGATCTAACGGCCCAGACATGTTTCGCTCTTGCCACAACCTCAGGCCCCCTACGCTTGATCTCCGCCGTGTATTCCCCTCAATCCAATGGCTCTGGTTCATGATCGCTCATGCTTGTCCTCCTCCACTTTGTCATTTCTCCATCCGTCCGATTTGGCACGTCCCTCTTCCCATGCACCTCGTACTCCACTCCCTATCATTTACCTGAGGAAGAAGGTGGTTGACTCTAACAGTATTGTAACAGTCAGACCATTGAATCGAATTAACAGAAAGCATGGCTGAAGGAAGAAGGACACAACATGATCCAACAAACAGAATTAAACAGTCATGGAGCTCCACTGGCACAATCAAACCAGCCACCTAACAAGGCAAATCTGTACTAGAATTAATTACCATTTTCATGATGGAAGGAGAATTATGTCCTTGTACGCAATTAGGCAGTTAAAGACAGTAGGGAATAGATTAAGACAGCTCCAACCCTAAAGATCTAGAGAGCATTGTAAAGAGCTATAAATCGTTGAAAGCAAGATGTAATCAGGGTTCAACTTCTAGAGACTATAGATACTCTGTTCCTTGCAACGTCTCATCTTCATTTTCAGTAATACAAGCTTCTTTTGATGTTATATTTTTAATGTCCATTTTCCCTCTGTTCTAAACTTGCACCTAGATAGGTTTATTCATGCTTCCTCCTATGCCTAATGCTAGATAACTCTTATCTTATCTCTGCATTGGTGAATTGGATTTGCTATTGAATAGGTCATCTATTTTTCTTCAGTATCTAATGCTAGATAACTGTCATCTTGTCTCTTCTTAGATACATTAGAGTTGCAAGTTTCATTCACTAGCTACAGTTGGCCATCATATGTTATGTATGCATCTGCTGGTGTGGTTAGTATTCTCCATTCATTCACTTAATATGAAAACTCTTGAGCATTAGTGGTCTAAAGACTTGTCGGCTGAGGGTGTTCATGCATGTCTGGAGTGAAATAGAGTTGGCTTGAACCAAACCATCATCCATTCCAATAGTTCCTAGAAAAATATTGAAGATTATATGTTACCAGGTATCTCCAAGCTACAACCTAGGAGAGTTTACTGGAGGGATAACATAATTGGCGCCATTTTCGGGGAGAGGAGATTGAAGCTCGGCTTCCCTGGGAGACAACACAGATCCAGCTTTGATGATAGACAAAGTTTGGACACATTTTTAGTTGTAATAATCTATCTGGAAAATCTATTGCAGGCCAAACCTCTTGGTGACTCCACATCATAGTTCTAGCTTAGTTTGTGAGGCATACTTGGAGAAATCCTTAGAAGTCACCAGCTGACCCAATACCTGACCCTGAAAAGATCATCAAAGAAAGAAATATATCACAGAAAGGAGCATTAGGGTCAGGTAAACCTATACAATCCTCTATACCTCTACAAGAAAGGCTAGTAATAGAACAAATACATGTTGAGAGTATAGCCTCTGACACTAGCAGTGAAGAAAAACTTTCAGAGGTTCATAAAGCTCCTTATTCATTAGGTTCTCCTCTTGCTTTAAGCTCAAAGGAAATGTCACCTCCTATCCCTCATACTCCTTTAGTCTTGTCAGTCACTCCTTAGCTCTCTATCATTCAGATTGCCAGTACTCTTCAATCCACCACAGCCATGGCAAGTCCACAAGCACTCGCCAAAATGGAAAGAATCATAGCTGCTAGGTATGGACCTCTAGTACTGCCCACTCCTTTGAATTAAATGCCTATTGGAGAATATCATAAATACATGCCTGATTTCACTAGGACTGAAGGAGTTACAGCTGAAGAACATCTTGAGTCCTTTTATAGCTACGCTGATAATCTAGACATCAGTGAAGATCATGTTTGGATGAAAGTATTTGTCCAAAGCCTAAATGGAGAGGCCAGAAAATGGTTCATAGAATTGACCCCTAGATCTATAACTGATATTGAGGCCTTGGATGATGTATTCCTAAAGCATTGGGGGGATAAGAAAGATCTGTTATACTATGATACTGAGTTTGGAAACCTAAAAATGGAAAATGGGGAGTCACTTTTTGATTTCAATAAAAGGTTTAACCGCATGTACAACAAGATACCAGATGAAGTGAAACCCACTCCTACCTCTGCTAAGCTCACCTATTTCAATGCCTTCGATTCTGATTTCTGTCTACTATTGAGGGAGAGAAGATGTGCTTCTTTGGCTGAAATGCAGGATGCTGCCTTGGAGGTAGAGTCCAACATCATGGCTGCATAAAAAATCAAGGGACATGTTGACTAAAGGAGATAGAGGGGTGAATCTTCTTCATCTTCAGACCCCAAGATAGATAAGATGACCAAGATGATAGAGTCACTAGCCTCTGAAATCTCCAAATTAAAAGTGGAGCAGCTCCCTGTGAAAGGAAGAATTCCTAATACTTTTGCTCTTATAAATCTGAATCCATGTAGAAAAGGAAATGAGTAATTGAAAATCATGCAAAGGGGAAAAGAGGCCAAGGAAGACCAAAGAGTGAAGACCCCTTTCCAGAATGTAGTCATGGAAGAGGAGCAGTCGGAAGAAGATGATGAGATCCATTGTATGGAAGACACATGCAATGCTTCCTTTTTTACCTTGGCTACCTATGAAGAGTCGTTGCTCAAGGACCAAACCAACCAAGAGTGGGATGGTGGGGCTGTTCTACAAACCGAAGATCAGAAAAGATATAATCTAAGGTCAAAGATGAAAAATTCCAAGGAAACCCATGTTCGGAGAGGTTTTTTTACTACAATACAGCAAGCTAACAAGCAAAAACAATCAACAGCTGATCCCATCATTCTCAAAGCTCTAGCTCAAGAGGTAAGAGGCCCTAACAAGTCTCCTTCTCCCTTCAATTTTGAATCATAAATCCAGAAGCTGAAAATATCTATACCCCTAGTTAAAATAGTGAAGAATGAAGCCTTTTAGAGACCATCCTTGAGGCCCTTGAGCTTAAGGCCACACAAGCATCAAAAGACTATGTGAAGTATAAGATGACAAACCTGCAGTTGTTCTTAGCCCAATGACTAAACCTCCTGATGACAATTCCCCATCATTCTATGTCTCCTTGACTATTCATGACAAGATCCTTCACAACTGTCTACTAGATACAGGTTCCAGCCATAATCTAATGCCCAAGGCCATCATGGATGAGTCAGGCCTTGACATCACTAGGCCTTATCATGATTTGTTTTCTTTTGATTCTAGAAAGGTGAAATTTTTGGGGTTAATCAAAGACCTAACCATCACCTTGGCTCAGCTACCCATGAAGAGCATGATGATGGATATAGTAGTAGCAGATTTTCTCCCTAAGTTTGGCATGCTTCTTTCCAGGGGATGGATTAAAATATTGGGTGGAACGTTACAAAATGATCTGTACTATGCTACTGTCACAGTTTTTGGAGGTGAGAGTAGGAGATTATACAGGGAAGCTCAGATAGCTTATATCGTCAGTGATGAGAAGAATCCTACTAATCACCCCATATATGATGTTGACACTGATTTTGGAGCCTGTATTCTTCAAGTGGAACAATCCCAGTTTGCCTCCATGCAACTTAGGAAACCAGTTTGTCAGATCATGGAAGAAGAAGGCCCACAAATTTGGGACATGTTCTTTGATGGAGCTTGCTCTAGGGAAGTTGCAAGAGTGGGTGTAGTTCTGGTATCTCCCACACAAGAATGCATACATTTATCTTTCAAGCTGACTTTCCCAGTCACAAATAATATAGTAGAATATGAGGCTTTGATCTTAGGCTTGAACACAGCTAAAGAAATGGGCATCAAACATCTAAAGGTGTTTGGAGATGCAGACCTTATTATTCAACAGGTGAATAAGACATTCCAGGTGATGCACCCCAGGCCGAAGGCATAAAGAGATGAGGTATGGAAGCTTAAGGATTCGTTCAATATCTTTAGTATTTCTTACATCCATAAGGCTAAGAATCAGCTTGTTGATTCCCTTGCTATGTTTGCTAGTATGTTTGTTCCTCCTTTACCCCCTAGATTGACTTATGAAATCCAGGTAAAATATAGACCATCATTGCTTGATAATGTCAAGTATTGGAAAGTATTTGAAGATGATGATGAAGTCAATAGGTTTCTACAAGTCATTGATGAATTCTCTGAAATTCAAATTGATCAAGAGAATGAGGCCATGGAGGAATTCCATCAATCCCAGATGAGAAACAAAATTGGTCAAGACAGCATTGTACAACTGCCTAGTAACCATATACCCAAAGGGTTGGTGCCCTAGAGAAGGTGTTTGATAATAATGATGTACCTTATAAGCCTGCCTAGAAAGAGAATGAGTCTATAGTCCATAGAGACAATATAGGGAGTCCAAATCATCCAAAGTGCATAAACTTGTCCACCCACTTGTCTGCTGCCCAAAGTTTTGAATATTGCACCATGATGAAGCAATTTACTGATGTCTTTGCCTAGGAATATAGTGACCTTAAGACTTATGAAAAAAAGTCATCTAGCATAAGATTCCACTGGAGAAAGACAACATCCCTTTTAAGTAGAAGTTGAGACCTATCATCCCTCTATTACTACCATTGATTGAGAAAAAAATTAAGAAACTATTGGCTGCCAAGATCATAGTCCCCCTAAGGTATTCAAAATGGATAGCTAACTTGGTGGTAGTAAGAAATAAAAATGGAGAAATTAGGCTTTGTGTTGACTTCAAAAATCTGAACAAGTGCTCTAAGAAAGACAACTACCCCCTACCCAAGATGGAACATTTGCTGCAAAATGTTTCAGGGGCTAGAGTCATGTCTTTCTTAAACGGTTTCTCAGGTTACAATCAGGTTGCTGTACACCCAGAGGATCAAGAGAAGACTTCCTTCACTACTCCTTGGGGAACTTTCATGTACTCAAAGATGCCTTTTGGACTGATGAATGTTGGGGCTACCTTTTAGAGGTCCATGGACATAGCCTTTGTGGGAGAGAAGGACAAGTTTGTCCTTATTTACCTTGATGACATAACAGTCTTTTCTAGTAGTTACATGGAACACTTGAAGCATTTGAAGAAGGTGTTTCTGAAGTGCAGAAGGTTTGGAATCTCAGTAAATCCCAATAAGTCACAGTTTTATCTAGAAGAAGGCAAACTTTTAGGACATATTGTTTCTACTACAGGTGTCAAGAATGATCTAGAAAGGGTTCAAGCAATACAAACATTGTCCATCCCAAGGTCAAAAAAGGACATTCAATCTTTTCTGGGTAAGATTAACTTTGTGAGGAGGCTTATTCCAAACTTTATAGAATTATTGAAGCACATCACTTCCATGCTAAATAAGGGGTCGGAGATAAAATGGACAGAGGCTGCAAGAAGATCTTTCGAAGCCATCAAAAGAGCTATCATGGAGGCTCCCAACTTGGTCAACCCAGACTACATCAAGGAGTTTTATATTTTCTTTTTCACTTCTTATGATACACTTGCAGCAGTCTTGTTACAAAAAAATGATGAAGGTATAGAACACCCAGTGGCCTTCTTCACCAAAACTTTTGGGGACGTTGAATTAAGGTATGACCTCATTGAAAAAAAGCATATGCCCTCATAAATTCTTTAAAAACATTCTGAATCTACATTCTGCTCTCAAACGTAGTCACCTATGTACCTTCAGCTTCAGTAAAGGATGTCCTAACACAGCCAGAGGTTGATGGAAGAAGGGCCAAGTGGATTGCAAAAATTATAGAGCTTAGCATAGAAGTAAAACCGACCAAGCTTGTCAAAGGCCAAGGCTTGGCTCAACTTATGGCTTAGGAAAATTGCAGCCTTCTAGACATAAATTACATTGGTGTAGATTTAGATGTTGAACAGGCAGAGGAAGCAACAGAAGAATAAAGGTAGAACTAGTTATTGGCTGATAATTTGGCTACTTGTGAGTGGTATTCCAGTATATCTCATTTCTTGTTGAAGCTCGAATTCCCTCCAGGCCTTAGCTCAAGTCAGGCTAGGACCATTAAGCTTAGAGTAGCCAAGTTTTGTATTAATAAGAACCTGCTTTATTGGAGAGACCCATCTAGAATCCTCTTGAGGTGTCTAGAAAAAGAACAATTTGTGGAAGTCATGCACCAGTTTCATTCTAGCATCTGTGGAGGGAATCACTATTGGAATACCATAGCCCACAAGATCCTTTGGGCTGGGTATTATTGGCCTACTCTATTCTCTGATGTGTTTTCATTTGTGAAACCTTGTGACAAATGCCAGAGGTTTGCAAGAAAACAATAGCTGAAAACTTTGCCCCTGAAGCCAATACACACCAATGGTCCTTTTCAACAGTGGGGTTTAGATTTCATAGGGGAGATTAATCCACATTCCAGTGGCTAGCATAGGTGGATTTTGGTGGCCAATGACTATTTTACCAAATCGATTGAAGCCGTGCCCACTAAGAAGGTTGATCACCAAGTTGTTTTGAAGTTATTAACTGTGAATATTTTCACTAGATTTGGCTGCCCAACCAAGATAGTTGCTAATAATGCAGTTGCTTTTAGAGAAAGGGAACTGGTGGCCATGTGTGAATCAATGGAGATTAAATTAGTGCATTCTACCTCATATTATCCTCAAGGCAATGGCTTGGCAGAATCATCCAATAAAAGCCTGGTAAGGATAATCAAAAAACTGTTGGAATACAACAAATAGAACTGGGATTCCAAGCTGAAGTTTGCATTGTGGGCTGACAAAGTTACCACTAAGAAATCCATAGGGAACTCTCCATTCAAGCTAGTGTATGGTACTAAGGTTGTTTTTCCAATCCAACTGACCCTCCCTGTGGCCAAATTCTTGCAAGAGGAGTAGGATGAGGAAAGTGACATGGCAAGAAGGATGAGTGACTTAATTGAAGTTCACCAAATCAAAGATCAACTGATTGAGAAGTCAGTAGTGCATCAAAATAAGATCAAGGAGATATTTGATAAAAAAGCAAAGATGGATAGTTTTCAAGTTGGTGACTGGGTCCTCAAATGGGATGCATTGAAGGAAAAGAAGGAAAACAATGGTAAATTTGATGCCTTATGGATAGGACCATTTATCATTGCTCGAGCTCAGATGAACAACACTTTCACTTTGCAAAATTTAGAGGGGGGAGGTGTTTTTGATGGCCCAGTCAATGGGCGGTTTTTGAAACTTTATTTCGTTTAAGGCTTTAAGAGCCTTGGTATTGTAAATATGTTTTTTACTTTTATTTCATACTAGTTAGACTCCATGCCCAATGGAATACTATGCAGTAGATTTAATCTTGTTGCTTACTGGAAAGGTAGTGGTCTACCGTTCTTGAAACCTCACAGGGAGGCTCTCATCCCCAGAAGGAGCTAGTGTTAGCCCTGAGGTGCAACGCTGACATTTTGGAGGCTGAAGGAAGAACACGGTCTGCTTTGCTGTCCAAAACAGGGCCCCACATGGGCCATTATCCCACTTTCCTCACTCTTCCACTTGCATTTCATTCTACTTGTTTCCTAACCTAACCCTCACATCCCAATGAAACCCTCTTTTTCCCTAGCCTTAAGCAAATTAACCCAAAACCCCCGCAAAACCTTACCTGTCCATCTTACGTGCCCTCTACACATTTCCTGAGGACATCTCGTACCTCCGCATCCCTCCACCGCTGATCTTCCCCCCACCGATTCGACGGCCCACGTTTCATCTGATCAACAAAACATGCCCGTTCGTACCCCGCCGTTAGATCACCCCCACTAGATCTAACGGTTGTTACCCATATCGCAAGAGCAACAAGCGAGAAGAATACCCACCCAATAAAGGCAGTTTTTCTCTCTCCTCCACTGCTACGTGTCATCCACTAAGTGGAATCGGGCAGACTCTACCATTTACCACTTACCGCTTGATGCCCTTCCGATAGAAACCATAACCGCCTAAACAAAACTATCCCTGTATGTTATCATCCGCGCATCTCCTCCATCTGATAGCCATCCGATATGCTCACCTGATATCTAAGGGCTCAGACATGTTCCACTCTCGCCACGACCTCAAGCCCCCTATGCCCAATCTCCGCCATGCATTCCCCTCGATCCAACTGCCCTGGTTCATGATTGCTCACGCTTGTCCTCCTTCACTCTGTCGTTTCTCAATCCGTCTGTTTTGGCACGTCCCTCTGCCCATGCACCTCATACTCCACTCCCTATCAGTTACCCAAGGAAGAAGGTGGTCGACTATGACAATATTCTAATAGTCAAACCACTGAACCAAATTAACAGAAAGCATGGCTGAAGGAAGAAGGACACAACATGATCCAACAAACAGAATTAAACAGTCATGGAGATCCACTGGCACCATCAAACCAACCACCTAACAGGGTAGCTCTATACCAGAATTAATTACCATTTTCGTGATGGAAGGATAATTATGTCCTTATACACAATTAGGCAGTTAAAGACAGTAGGGGATAGATTAAGACAACTCCAACCCTAAAGGTCTGGAGAGCATTGTAAAGATCTATAAATAGCTGAAAGCAAGATGTAATCAGGGTTCAACTTTTGGAGACTATAGATACTATGTTCCTTGTAGCGTCTCGTCTTCATTTTCAGTAATACAGGCTTCTTTTACTGTTATATGTTCAATGTCCATTTTCCCTCTGTTCTAAACTTGCACCTGGTTAGTTTTATTCATGCTTCCTCCTATGCCTAATGCTAGATAACTGTCATCTTATCTCTGCATTGGTGAATTGGATTTGCTACTGAATAGGTTATCTATCTCTCTTCTATATATAACGCTAGATAACTGTCATCTTGTCTCTGCTTAGATACATTAGAGTTGCAAGCTTCATTCACTAGCTGCAGCTGGCCATCATATGTTGTGTATGCATTTGCTGGTGTGGTTAGTATTCTTCATTCATTCACTTAATCTACAAAATATTGAGCATTAGTGGTCTAAAGCCTTGTAGGCTGAGGGTGCTCATGCATGTCCGGAGTGAAACAGAGTTGAAGTGGTTATCTAGCTTGAACCAAACCATCATCCATTCCAATAGCTCCTAGAAAAATATTGAAGATTATATGTTACCAGGCATTGCTGAGCTACAACTTATGAGAGATTCCTGGAGCGATAACACATGGTATTGAATGTGGTTCTTTTGTTGTTATGGCATGGATTTTTCCAGGTGTGACAGTGTTTGCAGCCTAGCCTTGCCATTTCCTAATAGCCATGGTGTGATGGGGTTCTCATGTTTTGGTTGAGTTGGATTGCTAGATGGATTCGAAGTTGAGTGAGGCAGATCTTCGAATGATAGAACACATGGCCTAGTAACCCCTGAACTAGACTATGGGTTGTGGTAAAGCCAACATTTTTGTTACCATGATGAGCCTGGGAATTCTCGAACGGTGAATGGAAGGATATACGGTAAATACTAAAGGTGGGTGATCTCCATTAGGCCTAGTAATCCCGATATAGGATATGTTGTAAATCTTGGAGAGTGAGTCTCTATTTAGGGCCTAGCGATCAGATGTAAATTGCGGTAAAGCCTAAGAGACTAGGAGACAGGAAAATTCCTCATGGTGGAGGTGGAGAAATCCGGTGGCATCCATGCTTGTTTGGCCTAGCGATCTCATGGAGATCACGGTAAAGATAATTATTACATGTTTATTATGTTGGCCTAGTGATCCATGATGCATTACAGTAAATCATAGTTTCTATTGATGAGGGTGAGGTGGTTTAGCCTTAGGATGTCCTGGTTGGTTCTTTTGGTTTGAGTCCCACATTTATGCCTGGAATATGGCACTGGGGTGAATAGATGAATAGAGAATTGGCTCAGCCATTATATGGTTGGGTGGAACGTGGTAGTCCCATCCCGGGTTGGATTTTGCATTCATTAATAATAGGTTCTCTCCTTGATATCTTATGTATAAATTTATTGGTTTATACGTGGATTTTATGCCTGATGTATCCTTTCTATTTATGTTGTTATTATGTTGGTTATAAGCATGTATTATGATAGTGATGATGTATGGATTTCCTCATGTTTTTATTTGGAAATGGATGAACTATGTATCTATGACCTAATAGATGATAATGCAGCTAATGATATAAGGCAACAATGCTTCTTAGCGATTCTCAAATAAGTATGAGACCCCTATACTTAAATATGTCTTCCACACATGTAGATTACATATTTGTGACATGTTTGACGAAACACATGTCATGGAAAGTAGGGGTCCAGTCAAGCCCTTGTTCAGGTAATTGAATTTGTATCATCATTACCTTCTTATCTTTCTGTTATGAAGGTGTCATTTAATTCTTGGCAGTGAGCTACGCTTTGAGCCTAAAAAAGTGGCTCAAATCCTGGGGACGCTGGCACCACACTGAGAAAAATAGTCCCTCAATGCTAGCATGCCATGTTGTGGGAGAATCCAGATCCCTCTCGACACTGGCATGCCCATATCATGGGATATTTCAGGGGATAATAAGTCTTAAAGCTCAATGGGACCCAGGGGTTGGTTGCCGAAAAGGTTGGGATGGAACTTGGGAGTCCTGTAGCTAATGTGGAAGGTCTGTTTGTTGTGTTTCCATCTATTCCACTCCCTTAAGGTCACATAGGAGTATTTATCCCATCATAGTAGCCTCTCATCACATGTTTACCCTAGTTGGTCGGTTACTTGGGTAGATGTGGGAGGAGTGTGTTATAGAGTGGTATGAGAGCATGGTTCACCCCTTAGACTAGATGGGAGATGTGTTGGTCATGCACTCATGTCAGTTTCATATGCTTTCCTTATGCTTGTAGTCCATGTGCTTGTTACATTTTCATGGTGTTGGACATGGTTGTAGTGATGTCACCATGTGAATGTTGATGGTGTTGTTGTGGGATGTGTCATCATGAGTGTATGGTTGTATATGCTTTTGTTATGCATGTCAGTGTCTATATTTTTTTATGCATGCATTGTCATGGTTATGGTTATCCATGTATTGTAGGTCAAACATGCATTTTGATGTCATTGTGTGAAATTAGGTGATGCTAATGTGTTGATTGAGATAGAGTAGGAGATGCAGATCATTAAAGTGAAGTTGCAACATTGGATTTCGTGGTAAGAGCGGATCATCATACATGTTTTTATGGTGAGAATTCAAGTCTATTGGTTAATGTTTATTATAAGCATTAGGGTTACTGATATGCTTATCATTGTATTGATGTTATGGTTACATAAATTTTAGATGCTATTTGATTAGCGTAGTCATATGCACATGTGTCAGATGCCATGAATGATAGTAACTTGTGGTTGTAGGCATTTCTATTGTTGTTTTATGTTAGATAACTTGATGATTATGTTATATGTTGTTGATGAGTATGTTATAGGCTAACTTGTTCTTGTTATATGATATAGTTATATTGTTGATTAGATTATATGTTGTTGATGAGCATGATATATAACTTGTTGCTGTTATATGCTAGTAACTCGATGGTTAGGGTTATTACATCAAGATCTTGACATTATATGTATCATACTAAATTGGGTTGACCTATGTATATGGTTAGGGTTATGACATTTAGGAATGAGTCGACATATTTGTGATATGGGGTTGTACTAATCTATACTGACTTTTCATATGTGATTGCTATGCATGAATGACAATTGTTTATAAGCTTATGATGTGAACATGTTAGCTAGATATTATTATGGATATCATGACCTTATTTATGTTTGAATTGATATGTTGTGAATTTATATTGTGCTAATCTAGCATGATTGTGTAGACAAGATAGACTCCCCTGAGATATATTAAGGTATGACTTTGCTTATGTCATATACTTGGTTCTTTAATGTTTGATTATGTTGTCTATTTGGTGTTTGAGTGTTTTGTGTCTATTATGTCATCTACATGTTGTTTGAATGTCTGATTAATTTCACAATATGAGTATGTGTCTATAAGATTGCATGAAGAAATGATCTTGTTTTAAGATGGTTGTACTAATACATATGTGTTGAGACATTTGAATTGTAATTGAGTGTAAGTAGGTGATAGTTGTAGAATTAGGTACTATGACTGATGAATGTGAATTGATTGTTGAGTGTGACATGATTGTTAGTATTGGTAAAGGTTGATTTAAAATTAGTAGATATGTTGACTTGATCCTTAGAACATGTGGTCAACATTTGTGAATAATTGCAGGAAACATGTTTGGCATTATCTTGAAAAGGTAATAGTTTATGTGTTTATATAACTAATAGTTGGATGACGTGGCAATGTATAGTAAAGAACAATTGTAGTAAGGAAAGGGTAAAATAAAGGAATTGGGTGAAAATTACTTTGGCTATGTTTGGAAACCACAATTCCAAATGAATGAGTGCTTTGCATACAGGAAGCCTTCTTAACCTTGAATTTGTATGACAGTATGAGGATATTTGTTGTATTCATAAATATGTATTTGATAGGTATACCAACTGGTTCTAGTTATAGCTAGATTCATTAAAGCATTGGAATCCCTTGAGAGATGACATGGATGTGTTCAGTTGTAAGACAACATGATTGGCATAACAAGGTAAAGTAACCAGTGCATTTTTATTTTTATTTATGAACTGACATTTATGTGTTGATGGTAGTATGATGCAAGGCATTTCATGGAAAAAATATTGCCATGAAATCTTGGAGAAGGCTCAAGTTGATATTTCCTTTGGAAGCACTGGGAACCATGGGGATTGAGTCATGGTGTCTATTGTCAGTATTTTGCTTTTGGTCTTTTGTGATTTTTTGTGCTTGATTATGGTTTTGTTTGCATCTTGTGCATGGCCATGCCACTTTTTTTTGTGGTGTCGTATTGTTATTGGTTTTATCTTGATTGCTTCTTTGTATTGTCTTTTCTGTTTTGAGAGTCTTGAGAATTGGTTGGGAAAAGAGGAAATTTTATGGAACTCTAGGAGAGTTGTGTGCAACCCAACATGTAATGTAAGACTTGGATGAAGCTTGGTGAATATATAAGGGAAATTGAAGGCAAGAGTATGACAACTAGTTGGACTGGTTAGGTCCATTAGTGTAAATCGATGATGGCAGAACAATCATGGGAAAGGTAATCAAGAAATGTAAGGTGAATGGATTTGAGGCATCATACGTCTTGGCTATGTTGGTAACTAATGTTCTCGATGTTGTGCATGGTGTGCATGGATAAAAAGAGTTCTCTTAACCTTGACCTTATGATATCTACTATTTATGTTATGGTCATGATTATTTTGATGTTTATACATGCATACATGTATGTATGTATGTATGTATGTATGTCATGTCTGAAAGGGTCATCATGGATCATGGTTGTTTAATGCTAATGTTTATATGCATATATGTGTTTATGTATGTCAGTGTCTAATAGGATCATGATTGTTTCATGCTAATGTTATATATATGTATGTATGTATGTATTTATGTCACTATTTGATAGGGTTGTCAAGGATGATTCTTGTGGAGGAATGATTGCCTATGTAGGTGAAGGGCATGAAATAGGTTCTTGGTCTTATGGGGAATCAGGTGGGGAGAGTAGTGATGAAAAATATACGATGTCAGTATCTTGTGGATATGAATTAATATCATGCGGAGTCTTTACATTGGATTTGGTCAAGATCTAGTCTTTAAGCCCCAAAACTTGCCTTGGGGGGTCTTGTGCCCAATAGACCCCCAACACAAACATCGTGACTCACCCTCGAGTTACTTGGTCAGTGCGGAGATTATCACGTGGAGACCTCCCAACTCTATCTGAACTATTGCAAGGTTAGCAGCTGCCTGCTATATCTCCTACACACACTGTTCAAAGACCACTATAGATAAACTACTTCCCTATATCTTCTCCTACATTACTTACATCTGTTTATAGTCCCATGCCTCCTTTCAGCTGCCTGGAGCACTAAGACTGTACTTTGGTGGGCTGGTCAAATCGTCGAGCCACTTGTGTATGGCTTCAACCGACTGCCATTCACTTTTCCAGGGAAACGTTCTCCATTTAACTTTACCAACTGCACCGCGCACTTTACCATCTGCATCACACCACATCTAAGGCATCAAACTGATCGACTCTCGATGGTAGTCCCCAAATTCGTCAATGTAATCGTGCACATCCTGTTTTATCACCACGGTTCCTTTCTCAAGAAAGTCCTTTTGTATTCCTTCCTCAAGCTTCTTGACTTTTGCTTCCACCATGGCGCTTTTCTCCCTTAACCGAAATCTTTAATTCATAAGTTCTTGGAGCCTAAGATTACCCTACTATATCTCTTCATCAGGACCCAAGTGTTCTTCTTCAAGCTCTTCCAACTGCGTGATCCCTTTTTCCAAGGCTCTGCGATTTTTCATATATATGGGCGCTACTATGCACGAACTAGGAAAGATAGACTCCATCAACATTACAACGTTCGCTCCATAGGTTAGCCTAAAAGGCGTATGTTCCATAAGTTTCTTGCACATTGCCCTATAATCCCATAAGATTGCTGGTATGCGCAGGTCCTAGTCACTTCTTTGTGCATTACATACCTTATTCAGCGCTCCACACACCTCGTTAAATGGTTTCGTGTGGATATGCTTCTGCACGCTCTTTCTCTCCACACTCTGTCATTCCAACTTGAGGGACCATTCACACATTCCCCCCC
>APFE030602622.1:115336-167436 GCA_000404065.3 Pinus taeda | reverse complement strand
ACACAGGCATATTGACCGTATTTCCCAATGTGCAGTTCATGTGTATCCGCACAGGTTATTTATCATATGCCTGTACCCACCTGGACAGATGTGCGTGCGGACCATCCCGTGCATTGTATTTATCTTCCCATCACACTATAGGTTTTCCAAACCATGAGTACAACATTTTCCTACATGCATGACAGTCTTCAAAGCTTCCTCTCTATGTACCCCACCACCTTGTAGGCACAGCGTGCAGTACCCAATTCAAGGCCTGGAAACGTTGCTTTTTTGGCACCTCCTTTTTGAATCTGTCTAAGAAAGCATCTACCTCACCTAGCCCATCATCAGTAAGTAGATCCCTCACTTCGATCGATACACAGTGCATCGATCTTGTCATCATATTACAGTTCAGCGTGGTTACCTCATGTAACTGGTTCTAGAATCACTCTATCTCCTCATTCGATTCTGAATTTTCCCCTAGTGATTGGGGGTAAATTGCAGTAAAGCCTAAGAGACTAGGAGACAGGAAAATTCCTCATGGTGGAGGTGGAGAAATCTGGTGGCATCCATGCCTGTTTGGCCTAGCGATCTTTATTATGTTGGCCTAGTGATCCATGATGCATTATAGTAAAGTCTAGTTTCTATTGATTAGGGTGAGGTGGTTTAGCCTCAGGATGCCCTAGTTGGTTCTTTTGGTTTGAGTCCCACATTTATTCTTGGAATATGGCACTGGGGTGAATAGATGAATAGAGAATTGGCTCAGCCATTATATGGTTGGGTGGAACATAGTAGTCCCATCCTAGGTTGGATTTTGCATTCATTAAAAAAAGGTTATCTCCTTGATATCTTATGTATAAATTTATTGGTTTATATGTGGATTTTATGGCTGATGTATCCTTGATATTTCTATTATTATTATGTTGGTTATAAGCATGTATTATAACAGTGATGATGTATGGATTTCCTCATGTTATTATTTGGAAATGGATGAACTATCTATCTATGACCTAATAGATGATAATGCAGCTAATGATATAAGGGAATAATGCTTCTTAGTGATTCTCGTATAAGTATGAGACCCCTATACTTAAATATGTTTTTTACCCATGTAGATTACATATTTGTGATATGTTTGACAAAACACATGTCATGGAAAATAGGGGTCCAGTCAAGCCCTTGTTCAAGTAATTGAATTTGTATCATCATTACTTTTTAATCTTTATGTTATGAAGGTGTCATTTAATTCTTGGTAGTGAGTTGGTCTTTGAGCCTAAAAAAGTGGTTCAAATCTTAGGGACGCTGGCACCGCACTTAGAAAAATAGTCCCTCAACATTGGCATGCCATGCGATGGGAGCATCCAGATCCCTCTAGACGCTGGCATGCCAATATCATGGGATATTTCAAGGATAATTGCTCTAAAAACTTAGTGGGACCCAGGGGCTAGTTGCCGCAAAGATTGGGATGGTTCCTGGGAGTCCTGTAGCTAATGTGGAAGGTTTGTATGTTGTGTTTCCATCTATTCCACTTCCTTAAGGTCACATAGGAGGTTTAATCCCATCATAGTAGCCTCTCATCACATGTTTACCCTGGTTGGTCGGTTACTTGAGTAGATGTGGGAGGAGTGTGTTATAGAGTGGTATCAAAGCATGGTTCACCCCTCAGACTAGATGGGTGATGTGTTGGTCATGCATTCATGTAGGTTGCATATGTGTTCCTTATGCTTGTAGTCCATGTGCTTGTTACATTTTCATGGTGTTGGTCATGGTAGTAGTGATGTCACCATGTGGATGTTGATGGTGTTGTTGTGGGATGTGTCGTCATGAGTGTATGGTTGTATATGCATTTGTTATGCATGTCAGTGTTTATATGTTGTTATTCATGCATTTTCATGCTTATCGTTATCCATGTATTGTAGGTCATACATGAATTTTTAGGTCATTGTGTGAAATTAGGTGATCATGGTGATATTGGTACGTTATGATGCTAATGTGTTGATTGAGATATAGAAGGAGATGCAGATCATCAGGTAAGAGCAGATCATCATACAGGTTTTTATGGTGGGAATTCAAGTATGTTTGTTAATGTTTATTATAAGAATTAGGGTTACTGATATGCTTATCATTCTATTGATGTTATGGTTACATACATTATAGATGCTAGTTGATTAGGGTAGTCAAATGCACATGTGTCAGATAGCCATGAATGATAGTAACTTGTGGTTGTAGGCATTTCTATTGTTGTTTTAAGTTAGATAACTTGTTCTTGTTATATGATATAGTTATATTAATGATTAGATTATATGTTGTTGATGAGCATGATATATAACTTGTTGTTGGTATATGCTAGTAACTCAATGATTAGGGTTATTACATCAAGATCTTGATGTTATATGTATCATACTAAATTGGATTGACCTATGTAGATGGTTAGGGTTATGACATTCAAGAATGAGTCGACATATTTGTGATATGGTGTTGTACTAATCTATACTAAGTTCTAATATGTGATTGCTATGCATGAATGACAATTGTTTATAAGCTTATGATGTGAACATGTTAGCTAGAGATTATTATGGATATTATGACCTTATTTATGTTTGAATTGATATGCTGTGAAGTTATATTGTGCTAATCTAGCATGATTGTGTAGACACGATAGATTCCCTTGAGATATATTAAGGTATGACTTTGCTTATGTCGTCTACTTGGTACTTTAATGTTTGATTATGTCGTCTATTTGGTGTCTATTATGTCATATACATGTTATTTGAATGTTTGATTAATTTCACGATATGAGAATGTGTCTATAAAATTGCATGAAGAGATGATCTTGTTTTAAGATGGTTGTACTAATACATATGTGTTGAGACAATTGATATGTACTTGAGTGTAAGTAGGTGATAGTTGTAGCATTACGTATAGTGATTGATGAATGTGAGTTGATTGTTGAGTATGACATGATTTTTAGTCTTGGTAAAGGTTGATTTAAAATTAGTAGATATGTTTCCTTGATCCTTAGAACATGTGGTCAACATGTGTGAATAGTTGCAGGAAACGTATTTGGTATTAGCATGACAAGGTAATAGTTCATTTGTTTATATAACTAATAGTTGGATGATGTGACAATGCATAGTAAAGGATCAATTGTAGTAAGGAAAGAGCAAAATAAAGGAATTGGGTGAAAATTAATTTGGCTATGTTTGGAAACCGCAATTCCAAATTAATGAGTGCTTTGCATACAGGAAGCCTTCCTAACCTTGAATTTCTCTGACAGTATGAGGATATTTGTTATATTCATAAATATGTATTTGATAGGTATACCAGCTGGTTCTATTTATAGCTAGATTCGTTAAAGGATTGGCGTCCCTTGAGAGATGGAATGGATGTGTTTAGTTGTAAGACAACATGCTTGGCATAACAAGGTAAGGTAACCAATGTATTTTTATTTTTATTTATACATTGACATTTATGTGTTGATGGCAGTATGATGCAATGGATTACATTGAAAAGATATTGTCATGAAATCTTGGAGAAGGCTCAAGTTGATATTTCCTTTGGAAGCACTCAGAACCATGAGGATTGAGTCATGGTGTCTATGTCAGTATTATGCTTTTGGTCTTTTGTGATTTGTTGTGCTTGATTATAGTTTTGTTTGAATCTTGTGCATGGCCATGCCACTTTTTTTGTGGTGTCGTATTGTCATTGGTTTTATCTTGATTTCTTCTTGGCATTGTCTTTTATGTTTTGAGAGTCTTCGGAATTGGTTGGGAAAAGAGGAAATTTGATGGAACTCCAGGAGAGTTTTCTGGAACCCAACATGTAATGTAAGACTTGGATGAAGCTCAGTGAATATATAAGGGTAATTGAAGGCAAGAGTATGACAACTAGATGGACTGGTTAGGTCCATTAGTGTAAATCGATGATGGAAGAACAATCATGGGAAAGGTAATCAAGAAATGTAAGGTGAATGGATTTGAGGCATCATATGTCTTGTCTATGTTGGGAACTAATGTTCTCACTGTTGTGCATGGTGTGCATGGATAAAGGGAGTTCTCTTAACCTTGATCTTATGATATCTACTAATTATGTTATGGTCATGATTGTTATGATGTTTATACATGTATACATGTATGTATGTATGTATGTCATGTTTGAAAGGGTTGTCATGAATCATGGTTGTTTAATGCTAATGTTTATATGAATATATGTGTTTATGTATGTCGTTGTCTAATGGGATCATGATTGTTTCATGCAAATGTTATATATATGAATGTATGTATGTATTTATGTCACTATTTGACAGGGTTGTCAAGGATGATTCTTGTGGAGGAATGATTGCCTATGTAATTGAAGGGCATGAAATAGGTTCTTGGTCTTATGGGGAATCAAGTGGGGAAGTAGTGATGAAAAATATACGATGTCAGTATCATGTGGATATGAACTAATATTGTATTCTTGTATTATGCCTATGTTTATGTTATGACATGTAACTCTGAGGAATACATCAGGTGAATGAAAGCAGTGAGATATGCAACATGCTAGGATAAACATGGATGGCAGAAAGACACTAGAAGCAAGGTTTCATAGCAGAGGCAGTGTGGTTTTCTATATGTGGTACTACTATTGTGCATATGTTGTATATGTTGTACATGTTGCATCTGTGATGTTGTGCACATGTGGTGTTGTGTATAGTGTGTGTACATGTTGTTTATGCAATGTTATGTATAGGGTGGTATAAATAGTGTTGTGCAAATATTGCATATGCAATGATGGTTGTAGATGGTGCTATGTACATGTTGGATATGTAGTATTGCGTACATAGGGTGCTATGTACATGTTGTATATGCAGTTTTATGTACATATGGTGTTATGTGCATGTTGTGCATGTTATTGTATGTTAATATAGTGTTGTGTGCATGATTGTATAAGTGGTGCTATGAGCATGTGGTGCCATGTACATGTTGTACATGTGGTGTTGTTTACATGTGGTGCATGTGGTGTTGTGTACATGTGGTGTCGTGTACATGTGCATGTGGTGTTGTGTACATCTGGCCTTATGTACACGTTGTACAAGTGGTACGACATACATGTGGCGTTGTGTACACATTGTGCGGGTGGTGCCATGTACATGTGATGTTGTGCACATGTTTTACAGGTGGTATTGTGTACATGTTGTACATATTGTACTGCAGGGAAAATTTTAACGTTATAAAATTATCTTGAAGTTTAAAAACATTGGCGAATCTAACTAGTCCCTAATATGCAAACTATAAAATGTTTATTGAGGTATTTTTAAAATTATTAAAATTTATAATGATTTTATATATAATCCCTATACAATGTTGGCAATTTTTAAGGTAAAATAATTTTATATTGTAAAATTTGGGTGAATCATTTTTACAAAAAATGGAAATTGGCAAATCGTTTTTTGGAAAAATCATGGAAAAATAGCCCCTAAATTTTTCCATGTGGTATTATGCGCATTTCATACATGATTTTTTTTGGGCATTTGGTACTATGTATGTGCATTGTATAGTTGTGGTATCATGACATATTTCTTCATTGTGTCGTACTTTGTGTATGTATTTCTATCGTGTTGTACACTGGGTGTAGGTGTATGTGTGGTATGTCAAGTGTAGGTGCATATATTGCATGGTGTTGAATTTTGTGTGTGGTTGTATGTGTGTGATGCCCACTATGTGTATGTGCAAATGGTTGAGGAGAAGGCACTAGGTGTTTTTCAGGTGTGGAAATCGATCCGATGGGCATACGGAATAAGGACAAAGCTAGAAGCTAAGGATTGATTAAAGGATAAGTATCAGTATTCTATTTCAGATTTATTATGCATGTAATATATGATTCTAACTTATGATGGTTACATGTGATTTATGATGTCAATCTATGATGGTTGTGTTTTGAGCTCAACTAATGTGATATGTTTATACCTGATGTTTTGGTCAAAGATGCTAGTTTGACTTGTTGTGACGGGAAGCAAACATAATTGCAAGTGTACCTTATTGATGGGCCACCAATGAGTTATGATTTGAAGTTATTCCAATTTATTTTGAATATAATGGGAATTATGTGTATGGTATAGGAAAGCATGAAATACCCGGTTGGGTGTTCAAAACTAACAGCAAGCATTAACAACAACAGAAAATGGAATTGGAATAGGTAGCAGTATGTTGGTAAAGCATTCAGGAGCAGGGCCATTATGGGACACTGGTACCCAATAGTTTCCATTGATTTCCATGAGCATTCTATGACCGGTATGATGGTTTTCAGGAAGGTATATGCCTTGGTTGTTTGACCTCCCAATGCAAGGAAGCCTTGCTAAAGGATGGATCGCCCAAGATAGGGGATGTCAGGGAACTTGGAAGGTGAGTGAATGCATGGAATGGGTGACCGATTTCATGAGGGATTGTGTAGTAGAGAAGGGAAGGTTGAGCATATATTTGTTTTGGTCATTAGCATTGCTAGATGGAATCAAATGCACATTAGGTGTGTTCCCTAGAACAATGAGCTGGTAACTGTTCGCTGAGAACAAAAGAGGTGCATGATTATAGCATTGGACATTGTATGCATATTTTACTCCACAATGGATTCTTGACTTCCTGGGAAGGATGTGTATCCTGGTATTACTTTGACATTGGAGGTGTGAGCTTGTAGATTCCCTTGTTGTAGATGCAATCATCGTATCCTTTTATTTGTTGGATGAGAAAATGTGCATATGTGTATATGTGTGTATTATTGTAAATATTGTATCAAGCTAGATTTATAAATATCCATAGACAGTATGATTATTTGTTGGGTGAAGCAAATGTGTATGTGTGTATATGTTGTTATTATTGTAAATATCGTAATGAGATGTGTTATAAAGCTCTAATAAATGATATATTTGTCATGTTTTAGTAGATGGTCATTGTAAATACTGCAACGAGCTATGTTATAAAACGACATGGGAAATATGTTTTGTTTTCAATGGTCTTGTTGTTTATAGCTATCATTGAACACCGAGGACAGTGTTCCCCCAAGACGGAGGGTTCTGTAACAACCCTAGTTAAAAATCCATGTAAAAACATATAAGACCACGCTCATGGGACATATATTTCAAGCTGAGTGGTGGGAAAAAGCATCCTAGCAAGTGTTCACATTGGTTATTATGGCCAAGGAAATTGGAAAAGGTAGTGACAAAGGTTTTGGAAAGGCATGAGGCATTAATTGGAATTTATTTATGAAAATAAAGGAAATTAGGAGAAAAGGAAGGTGAAGGGTGTTGGCATTATGATGAATGTGTTGTACTTGATGGCAACCCACTGGTAGCAGAAAAACTCACTTGTATATGGTAACTAGATGAATCTACATAACTAAATGGATCTACAGGAGAGATATAAGATGTGGCAAAATGCATGGTAGTTGTGTTTACAGATGTGACAAAATGCAGGGCAATTCAAAGGAATCATTTCAGAAGTAATATGGAAAATTACAGTGTAATAGGTCTATTCAGAGGTAACAAGGCACTGGTACAAAAGAACAGGAAGATGGAACTAAGGTCTACTGATCAGAATAAAGAAGGTAAAAGAAAGGGTTGATGTAAAGAATTTTCATAAATATACGCAGGTCCACCTTGTCCAAGAAGCGTATACACGGGTTAACAGAACAAAAGGAGCATATACGTATACACACACTTTCACAGGAGGAAAAACGCGTACATGTTCGAAAACCAAGGTTTTGGTCCAAGGTATTTGATCCAAGGTATTTGGTCCAAGGTATTGACTGAAGATATTTGGTCCGAGGTATTGACCCTAGGTATTTGGTTCAAAGTATTAGGCCTAAGTGGTTTTGGTCCAAGGTATTGAGAAAAGCCTAAGACTATATAAGGAGGAGAGGATCCTTAAGCCAAGTGTGCAAGAATTGAATATATTATGAAGTGTTAGATCATATATGCAGGTTATGAGCTTTCGATGCTTTGCTTGATATTATCAAACGATGCACCTATGTGGTTGATTATGGTCGATGGATCGGGATCATAAAGCCTAAAATGAATTATCATTATGTGGTTTGATTATGGAAAGTCTAGATTTGAATACTGACACATGTTTTATTATGTGAATGTTATGATCTGAGTGTAACTGAAGTCTGGAATGTCTGTGAAGTCTCAAGTTAGTATTTTCAGATGTGTACGCTGTTTTGCTTTGGTAAAAGCACGTATACACACTAGTTCGACACCTTGAAGTAGTGTATACATTATGAACTATGATGTTTGAAGTTGTAGTTGGTTCTGGTTGCTGATGCAGAATTCTGGGTTATGCTTTATGTTGGTGACTTCATTCTAGTGATAGTATTCTGAAAGTTTTGATTGATTGATTATGATTTGCTTCAATCATGATGGATTAGATCTAATCAGATCTGATTACTAATACATGTTTTGTACTTTATATGTAATTATCTAGGTATGTCTGAAGTTGGGAAGTGCAGCGAAGTTATAAGTAAGTATTTACAGATCTGTACACTGGTTCGCTTTTTTGAAGTTGCGTATACACGCCGGTTCGGCTCTTCCAAGTAGCGTATACACTCTGATGCATGGTTTTTGAAGTTACAACTCATTCTAAATGATGATGTAGTGTTTTGGGTTTATATCGGTGTATTGGTTACAGTAATCTATCTATTTCAGTTGATTAAGTATGAATGAATGGTTGATTCAGCTGTGTCATAGGTTTAGAGGTTGTCAGTGATTGATTGAGTTTGGTTGATTTAGAGAGTGATGATTGAGTTTCAGTGATTGGTTGATGTAGATATTTTTGATGGTTGTATTGCAATGGTGATTGATTCTGAGCTTCAATGTTGTTGATGGGTCCAGAATGAAATAGGATGAAATGAGGCATTCATGTGTATTGTTGTGTACTAGGAGCATCGAGTCTGAAAATTTATGAAACATGTTCCCTGGAGGAGGAAAGAATGTCATATCCTTCTGTAGGTTGGTGCCTACATACTAGTAAACATAGCAACTAGTACAAGAGCTAGGGGGTTGTAGCTCCCTTCCAGTAGAAGCTGGAGAACGAGAGAAGGTTGTAACCTTCGATAGGTAGAAGCCTGCGTGTTGGTATGAGTCTGCACCAATACAATATTGTAAAAAAATTTTCTTATTATTAAAATAAAACAGAGATGACAGCAGCAAGTGGTTTTTACCTACATTGGGTTTCCACCTTAAATCTTGGTGTTCATTTGTGTTGCTTATGTGTGATGGTTCATTCTGTTATTAACTGCACATGGTTACTATTTAATGCTTAATAAAGTACTGATGCACTGATTAAATATCAACATATGATGAATTAATTGAATCATAAGTTCACTAGAGATATATTGGTTGCCTTAGGAACAGTTGCGTGCACACGCAAGATCCCTTTACTAAAGTAGCATATATAAATCTGATTATGGAAATGAAAAAGTTATTGATTTGCAAATATTGATTCACCCCCCCTCTCAGTAGTATTTCCAACAATTGGTATCAAAGCAAGTCCTTTGGCATAAGCTTTATCGCTTGAAGGAGATCCGTAGAAACAATGGGAAAGAAGAAAGCACCTTAAAAGAAGAAGGCATCTCAAAGGAACTATGATAGTGGGAGAGACAATTGGGGATTATGTGGAAGAAACTCTTCATATTTAGAATCACCTCAAAATGAAGATGAACAAGGAAAATAACTATCATGTACGAATTTGTTGTCCTCTGGTGATCCATTTCTCTGTTCATTTGAAGATGATGAAAGTGATAGCAAAACAACTGAATTTACTCTTATGGGTGAAAGAGAAAGATATCAAATAGAGGCATAATTTAAAAAGCTCATAGACAAAATTAGAGATCAACAAGATCTATTGAACAAAAGGGAGTGTGCCTTTATAGAAGAAGTTACCAGATTAAAAGCTCAGTTGGAGGAAGGAAACAAGGTAAGGAAGCAGTACAAGAAAAAGGAAGATCAATATCAAAAGCTGCAAGATGAAGTGAAATCATTAAGAAATGAAGTAAAGAGAGTACAACAATCAAGAAACTTAAAGATAGATCTAGTTAATATGAAAGTCTTGAAGCTAAGATCCTCTCTCTAAAAGAAGACTCGAAAAATCAAATAAGAAAAATGAAGAACTACTCCAATTATTTAAAGAACAAGAAAACGAAGTTCTCAAATTAAGGCAACAAGTGAAAGAAGGAAGAAAAGCTGAAGAAATCATGAAGAAGGAGTATATTGAGAAGGAAGAGCAATATCAGGTTGAGGTAAATATCCTAAAATGTAAATTAGAAGAAAAGGATAAACTACTACGATTTCAAGACAATATGAAAATTTTGGATAATATTCTTAGTAGTCAAAGGTCTCCTACCATCAAAACTGGTCTTGGTTTTCATGAATCTATTGAAGGTGAATCAAGCTCACAAAGTGAAGCAAGGAACTCTAATGCAAAATCTGAAATGCTCAATAAGGAGATGAGAAGTCAACCCCATCAACAACCAAGGAAAGAAAGTCTTCAAAGAAAACCTTTTGCTCCTAACTATGGAAGTGATAGTCGGTTATTTCCTCCAATGAATAATGTTGAATTTTTTATATGTCATAACTTTGGAGAAGTGGAATGGTTCAAGCTAATAACCATCACACAGAAATATCATTAGCTTCCAGATACTTCAAGGGATATTGTTTTTCTTTCAATATGTTTGGTCACAAAGCTATTGAATGTTATAGAAGGAATATGAAACATGTAAGATGTTATGCATGTGACAAGTTTGGACATATAGGAAACGAATGCAGGAGAAAATTTCAGGCACCATACCAAAAGAAAACATCATCACACTCGAAGATATGGAAGAAGAAGGAAGTACAGTCAAAAAAATGTGGCATGGCATAGTGTACAGACATAACAGATTTAGGGGGAGCTGAAAGTGTGAAAATTCAATGGTCTAAATCTCATACAAAAGTTTCGTGAAGAGAAGTCACGTATATATGCGAGTTCGAAGTCGCGTATATGTAGTTTGAGGAAAAAGGCAGTGGGACAGACTCACAAAACTGATTTGATATGATTCAGACAATTATCAGTTATCTTTTCTGTCTTGATGATAGATGACTACAGTTTGTGGATATTATTTAGAAGTGATTTTGATCCTCACAAGTTGTTGATAACTTGATGTATATCTTATTAATGATGATGCCTTGATATTTCTTACTGATATATGCAATGATTAGATCTGACAGTGAACAGGTGGAACAGGTTCAGGGGGAGAACATGCTATGCTTCTAATAAAGCATTGCTGGCATTATGTTTAGAAGTCTTTGGTACCTAATAAATGATGATGATGCTTATGTGGCTAAAAGTGTTTAAATGATACATCTTGCTATGTTACGGTTATGAGTTGCCCATGATGAAATCTCAGATGATACTTGTATTACTTGAGGTTACATAGTTGTTATTCAAATCAGATTTATGGATGATTGTGGATGAATTTTTGATGATGCATATAGTACATATATGTTGCTTACATGGTGATCTTCATAAGGATAAGGAGAAGTACAAAGCTTGAGTACACAACTTCATATTTGATGATAAGCCACTCATTTTATTTTTTTGCTGGTGGCATCATGCCTTCAAAGATGCATATGGTGCAGTTATGATACATGATTCCTATAGTTCTTGGCTCTCACATCATTGAGGATTTTTGTTGTTGATAGTATCAAGAAAGCTGGACAAATGACCATGCGCTCATGGTTTGCTAGATACATAATTGATGGATACACATTATGTTGGATACATGGATGATTACTTAAGTTGCGTATTGATAAATATTGTTGGTTGGCCAAAAGAATGGTGTTATTGCAGGTCTCATAGTTATTTGAATACATGGATATTCGAAGACATGTTTTACTTAGTCACATAATGATAATGAGTTCTTAGCTTATGATGATAGGTTGATACTCACATATGTTGATTATCATGGTTGATGCTTATCAGATGTGGGATGTTCCCTAATGATGATACAGATTGATATATTGAAGGTTCTTGTGGAAAGATCATGCAATTCTTGATGATGATTTTATGATCATAGATGATGACTATGGTGTTTTCACATACATATGATATGATGTGAATGATGATGTGCTATTGCTTAGAGATATGACATATGCTTAGTTGATTCATGGAAGGTTATGATAAGGCTTTTTCTACTAAGAAAACAGAGCAAGTTGATCTTGATGAGATCAAGAGGATGAGTTGATATCTATATGAAGCATACTTTGTCACACATTGATGATAATTACACTTGGGAACTAATGATGGACATATACAAGTTGCTGTTCTGGATGATGTTAACAGATGCTTATGGTGCATATCATACATGGTGTATTATAGTTGCTGATGACTATCATGATCTTGATTAAATATTTGGTCTATGTTATAAATGCCATGTATATCATTCGATGTAAAGGTCATATAAATACCCATGATGCAATAATTTGTCTCTGCCTGTCGTAGTCTTTTAATGAGTCCTTTTTGGTCATATGATGTAATTTGTACCCCCTCTATGCATGGGAAGGATGATGTAATAATTGCTATTTCAATCATGTATAAATTGGTATATCCCCACTTGGTTGGGTGGATGAGCCAAATTCGGTATATCCCCACTTGGTTCGGAGATTGATGTATGTATGAGTCATCGGTGATAGGAAGGTCAAACTCACATAGTTGAGTTATAGAGTCATGTTATTCTTTTGGAAAATATTACAGACTTTGCATGTGTAGGGGGAGCATGGATGATATAGTGCATCTCAGCATGTACAAAGGGGGAGTTTTCAACATGTTCCTAGGGGGAGCATGATCAATGTTTATATTCAACTGTTCAGATATGAAAGTCTTCTTTTTGGTCAACCCTTTTCCCTTGATGTCAAAAGGGGAGAGTATTTTAGTGTTGCTTGTTATCTCTAACAATTTCTACAGCTTGTAGTAACCAACACCAACATGGTTGCTGTCAAGTCCAAATGGGGAGATTGTTGGAATTATTATGAATGTGTTGTACTTGATGGCAACCCACTTGTAGCATAACAACTCACTTGTATATGGTAACTAGATGAATCTACATAACTAGATGAATCTACATGAGAGATATCAGATGTGAAAAAATGCATGGCAGTTGTGTTTACAGATGTGACAAAATGCAGGGAAATTCAAAGGAATCCTTTCAGAAGTAGTATGGAAAATTAGAGTGTAATAGGTCTATTTAGAGGTAACAGGGCACTGGTACAAAAGAATAGGAAGATGGAACTAAGGTCTACTAATCAGAATAAAGAAGGTAAAAGAAAAGGTTGATGTAAAGCATTTTCAGAAGTATACGCAGGTCCACCTTGTCCAAGAAGCGTATATACGCTGGTTAACAAAACAAAAGGAGACTATATGTATACATGCACTTTCACGGGAGGAAAAGCACATACATGTTGGAAAACCAAGGTTTTGGTCCAAGGTATTTGATCCAAGGTATTTGGTCCGAGGTATTGACCCAAGATATTTGATCCAAGGTATTCAGTCCGAGGTATTGACCCAAGGTATTTGGTCTGAGGTATTGAGCCTAGGTATTTGGTCCAAGGTATTGAGAAAGGCCTAAAACTATATAAGGAGGATAGGATCATTGGGCCAAGTGTGCAAGCATTGAATATCTTATGAAGTGTTAGATCATATATGCAGGTTATGAGCTTCTGATGCTTTTCTTGATCTGATCAAAGGATGCACCTATGTGGTTGATGATGGTTGATGGATCAAGATCACAAAGCCTGAAATGAATTATCATTATGTGGTTTGATCATGGAAATTCTAGATCTGAATACTGACGCATGTTTTATTCTATAAATGTTATGATCTGAGTGTAACTGAAGCCTGTAATGTCTGTGAAGTTTCAAGTTAGTATTTGCAGATGTGTACATCGTTTCTCTTTGATAAGAGCACGTATACATGCTAGTTTGATACATCGAAGTAGCATATACATTATGAACTATGATGTTTGAAGTTGCAGTTGGTTTTGGTTACTGATGTAGAATTTTGGGTTTTGTTTTATGTTCTGGTGACTGCATTCTGGTGACAGTATTCTGAATGTTCTGATTGATTGATTATGATTTTATTTAGTGATGATGGATGAGATCTAATCAGATTCAATTACTAATACATGTTTTATCCTTTATATGTAATGATCTGGGTATGTCTGAAGTCAGGAAGTGCAAAGAAGTTATAAGTAAGTATTTACAGATCTGTCCGTTAGTTCACTTCAACGAAGTTGCGTATACACGTTGGTTCAAATCTTCCAAGTAGCGTATACACTATGATGCATGGCTTTTGAAGTTACAACTGGTTCTGAATGATGATGTAGTGTTCTAGGTTTGGATATGTGTAATGGCTACAGTAATCTATCTTTTTCAGTTGATTGGTTGAAGTTGATTAAGTATGAATGAATGGTTGATTTAGTTCTGTCAGAGTTTTAGAGGTTGTCAATGATTGATTGAGTTTGGTTGATTCAAAGAGTGATGATTAAGTTTCAGTGATTGGTTGATGCAGATGTATTTGATGGTCATATTGCAATAGTGATTGATTCTAATCTTCAATGTTATTGATGGGTCTAGTATGAAAATAGGATGAAACTAGGCCTTCATGTGTATTATTGTGTAATAGGAGCATCCAGTCTAAAAATTTATGAAACGTGGTCCCTAGAGGAAGAAAGAAAGTCGTAGCCTTCTGTAGGTCAATTCCTACATACTAGTAAACATATCAGCTAGTACAAGGTCTAGGGGATTGTAGCTCCCTTCCAGTAGAAGCTAGAGAACGAGAGAAGGTTGTAACCTTCTGCAGGTAGAAGCCTGCGTATTGGTATGAGTCTGCACCAATACAATATTGTAAACGGATTTTCTTATTATTAAAAGAAGAGAGAGACGACAGCAACAGGTGGTTTTTACCCACATTGGGTTTCCACCTTAAAGCTTGGTGTTCATGTGTGTTGCTTATGTGTGACTGTTCATTTTGTTATTAACTACACATGGTCATTGTTTAATGTTTAATAAAGCACTAATGCACTGATAAAAGATCAACATATGATGAATTAATTGAATCATAAGTTCACTAGATATACGTTCGTTGCCTTAAGAACAGTTGTGTGCACACGCAAGTTCCCTTCACTGAAGTAGCATACATAAAATCTGATTATGGAAATGAAAAATTTATTGATTTGAAAATACTGATTCAACCCCCTCTCAGTATTATTTCCAACAAAGGGTCACATGTTGCATGTGAGGAGGAAAATGAAGAAAATAGAGGCCTCACTGATAAAAAGGCTTCTGAGGATTAGTTGGAAACTTGGTCAGCGTAGTTTTGGAGCTCTCTCATTATTCTCTCTCACTTTCTCTCACTCTTGGAGAATTAGAGTTTTCTTTGATCACTTTGGCATTGGAACAAGAAAGGAAAAGGAGGTAAGAGGAAGGAAGGAGAAAGCAAGGAAGAGAAGGATCAAGAAGCTACAACAATATTCTTTGCAGGTATCAATTTTCATGTGATTATTTTGTTGTTATGGCATGGGTTTTGCGAGGTATGACAGTGTTTTAAGCCTAGCCTTTCCATTTCTGGATAGCCATGGTGTGATGGGGTTCTCATGTTTTGGTTGAATGGGATTGCCCGATGTATTCAAAGCTGAGTGAGGGGGATCTCCAAATGATAGAACACATGGCCTAATAACCCCTGAACTAGATTTTGGATTGCACTAAAGCCTAATTTTGTGTTTCCTCGATGGGCCTAGGAATCCTCGACCGCTGAATGGCGGGATATACGGTAAATCCTAGAGGTGGGTTCTCTCAATCAAGCCTAGTAATCCGGGGATGGGATATGCGGTAAAGACTTAAGAGTGGGTCTCGGTTTAAGGGTTAGTGATCAAATGTAGATTGTGGTAAATACTAAGAGACTAGGAGACAGGAAAATTTCTCATGGTGTAGGTGGAGAAATCTGGTGCCATCCATGCTTGTTTGGCTTAGTGATCTGGTGGAGATCATGGCAAAGCCAGTTCTTACATGTTTATTTTGATGGCCTAGTTACCCACGATGGATTACAGTAAAACTCAGATTCTATTGATGAGGGTGAGGTGGTTTAGCCTCGGGATGACCTAGTTGGTTATTTTGGTTTGAGTCTCGCATTCATGCTTGGAATATGGCATGAGGGTGAATGGTTTAAGAGAGAATTGGCTCAGCCATTCTATGGTTAGGTGGAACGTGGTAGTCCCATCCTAGGTTGGATTTTTCATTCATTGATGGGAGGTTCTCTCCTTGATATCTTATGTATAAATGTATTGGTTTATATGTGGATTTTATAGCTAATGTTTCCTTGATATTTTTGTTGTCATTATGTTGGTTATACACATGTATTATGACAGTGATTATGTATGGCTTTCCTCATGTTTTTATTTGGAAATTAATGAACAATGTATCTATGACCTGATATATGCTAATGCATCTAATGATATAAGGGAATAATGCTTCTTAGTGATTCTCAGATAAGTATGAGACCACTATGCTTAAATATGTTTTTTACACTTGTATATTAGATATTTGTGTTATGTTTGACGAAATGCTTGTCATAGGGTCCAGTCAAGCGTTTGTTCAAGTAATTCAATTTGTATCATCATTTCCTTGTTCTCTTTCTATTATGAAGGTGTCATTTAATTCTGGGCAGTGAACTGGGCTCTGGGCTTGAAAGAGTGGCTCAAATCCTTGGGATGCTGACACAAAATTGAGGAAAATAGTTCCTAGATTTTGGCATGCCATGTTGTGAGAGCATCCAGAGCCCTCTAAATGTTGGCATGCCCATAATGGAGAGTCTGAGTGTTAATGGTATAAAAACTCAGTGGAAACCAGGGTTTGGTTGCCGAAAAGGTTGGGATGGTTCCTAGGAGTCTTGTAATTGATGTGGACAGTACAGATATTGTGTTTCTATCAATTCCACTTCCTTATTGCCACATAGGAGGTTGAATCCCATCATAGTGGCCTCTAGTCACTTGTTTAACCTAGTTTGCCAGTTACTTTTGTAGATTTGGGAGGAGGGTGTTACAGTGGAGATAGTTTTCTCTAGGAATCCCTCAATAGGTGGGTGGAAATAGGAGAATTCATCAAGGGATGGTGAATAAATTATGTGGCATCCAAGCTCAGTTTGGTTTTGTGATCTCGGGACAAGTTTAAGTGAGATCATGGTATGGTGAGGGTGGAGGTGGTTTAACCTATGGATTCCCTTGGTTGTTTATGGATGGTTTTATCCCATGATATCCCACATTCATGCTTGGAATACAGCATGGGGTTGGTGTTTACTCAATTTAGTGTCCTAAATTGGTTGCATGAATTATCAACCAAGGTCTGTAGACTGATGAAGTGTGATGCACTATATGTGCTTAGTTGACTTTTCTCTTACTTCATTGTTTTGTATTTTTGTATTTTTTTGTGGGTTTTTGTTCTTTGATGTCTAAGAATATACAATCTATGAGAAATTTACATGGATATAATGAGTTTTTAAAGGAAGGATAGGTTCCTAAGTCTAATATCCTAAAAATGGACCAAGAATCATTTTTAACTAGTTAGTACCTAATAAGAGAAATGTAGTATCTATCTTATCTACCATTTAGTCCTAATCCATGGATCTAATTCTTACAACCAAAAGTAATACTGATGTAGAAGGTAATTCAATCATTTCATTCATTTAACCATTCAACCATTCAATTTTGCAACATGATAGAATCAATCTCCTTGAAATGATTTTTTGGAATGTCAAGTGATGCAACTAAGTAATGGCCTGAAAACAGAAAAGAAAAGATGACAGATCGTAAAACTTACAATATGTTGATTAAGCTTCAATCACTGCATGAATTAGATATTCAACCAATTAAGTTAGAATTATCATTATTTCGAAATGGTTTTGAGAAAATTTATTAATACATCCAATTGACAATTCTATGCTAAGAAAATGAGTAATCAAAATAGTACGAAGCTAAGAAACTATGTATTCTCATTTCTCCATTTTTCATTTATTCATTTCTCATACATTATCTCAGAAGAATAAGACTTGCATAGCTCTAATTTTTACCCTTACATCATTGGTTACAAAACTGAAATGAAACAAAACTAGAGAAAATGGACTTGCAGAAAACAGAGTAGTAGAAATTAAAATGAAAACAAGTAGTGAAAACCCTCCTTCAGTGTAGGGGCCCTTTGCAACTGATGTGGTTCGATGACAGCTAATTAAAGATGCACTTTTAAACCACCATTGACAAAACAGATTTTGTATATTAACAAAATGAAGTCTGAACATAGTTTTTAACATAAAGCATGTAATCCCTTCTAGCTTCTAACTACTTCTCAATCTCATTTAACCGATATTTATAGAAAAACAACATTACTGTCTAAGAGAAATTCTTGTTACATGTGGCTTCATCTGAATCTATCATGATTTTTTATAGCAAGACATGCTACAAATGGCTTAATTCGAATTGTAATGAGATTGTTAAACTTCTTGAACAGCTACAGGTGGCCTGATCTGCATTAACTCCTAGACTTCTAATCAGCTGCAGGTGGCCTAATCCACATTAACTATTCAACAGAACTGTTAGACTCCTGATTAACTACGAAATATGAAGAGTCCTACTGCTAATATATAATGTATTTGATTCCATCTTTGGCCATGAATTTAGGCATTATTTTCTGACGATCTGGATCGAGTGAGTAGGATAGGATCCATGTAGAGATGATTTTGGAGATGCCCATGTGGCCCAGTTCTTCATTTGACACTTGTAACCTGCGAAATCATGAGAGTAGCTATGGAACCCATAGTTAGCTATAGAATAAGCTGCGTTCTGTAGCTAATTTGCAAAAATCTATTAACATAGAAAGAACATGAAAATATAATATGGTGATCATTTTAATGCTTCCCTAAGACAAAATATTAGCATTTATCATTGATTGGATATATAGTCTTGTAAGAAATAAAGAGAAAGAGGTGAGAACAAATGTCAAGGGGAAGGTAATTCTAAGGTTCAACATACCCCCACTACAAAATCATTGCATGTCCTCATGCAATTTTCCAAAAATGTGCGTTCTTCTTTTCTAATACATTTGCTTAGACATTTCTGCTAGTACATCCAATTTTCTACTTTTTCTCTGCTTTGAAGTGACTGTCATTCTGGGTTTCCTCATAAGAAGCTTGTATTTGAGGTTGAAGATTGCTCTGTTAAGACTTCTATTCTTCCTTTTCAACTTCCTATTTTTCTTATACCACAATCCTAGATGCAGAATGGTATTATCATGAATAGCCTTGTCCAATTTACTTTGTTCCCTCAAGGTTTCATTCTCCTTTTTGATATGTCTATTCAATATCTATAATTCATAGATTTCCTATTTGAGAGAGTCAATTATAGGGTCTTGTGGATCGACAGAGGGTTCTGGATTCATTGAGACACTTTTCTTCTCCATTGATTCTATCTAATCATATATTTGTTGTTGCACTGGGTCTATGCCTGGAGATCTTCTGCTTGGGCTATCTTCAAAATGATCGTCCAGAGAATTTTGAGGACTATGTAAAGAAGAGATGTTAATAAGAGAGGTTTTTGGGGCTTCCTCTAATTTTATGAACTTTGTTCCTTTTGACGGTCGGAGTCTAGAGCTTCTTCTAGGTTGTGGATGACTTACATTTTCTTCCTCTGTGATCTTTTACTCTTTTCTTATCGTTCCTCTTGCTTTGATTTGTTTCCTGATTTCTGTCAGTTCTTTATATATTATCTTTTCATCATCTTTCTGTGATGAAGACTCAGGTTTTTCTTTAATGGTTATACCTATCTTATTTCTTCTACTTTTTCTAGCATTATCTTCTTTGGGCGACTCTGGTGCTTCTTGAAAATGATTTCTAATGAGGAAATCCTCCCAGGTATCTCCTATGCCTTTTAAATGAAACTCAATCAGTATCTTTATCAACCCATGATGGTACATGGTTGTGTCTATGAACTCTATTTTCTTCTACACATTTGAGGCCATCCTTCTTAAACTATTTAGTAGGAAGAAAGGAAGATTGATTTCTCCATTTTCTAGTAAATTCATTAGTAAACATATATGGTAGACATACATGCACCCGAATCTCCCCTCACAAGTGATAAAGTTCTGTAACATCAAAAGCATGCTCCTCCATTTACTTTAAGAGCTAAAATGGGAATTCATTTTCTAAAAGCAGAGACATCCATACCTAGGTTCTTGAGGATTACTTTCCATGATTCACTATGGAATTCCTTGTTTTCAAACCATCTTTCACCATGTCTTGGAAGTTTTGTAGCCTCTGTTATGAACAATTCTATTACTATAAACTTACTGTCTCCAATTTCCACCTCTGTACCATGAAAAGGTCTAGAAAAATATTTTGTGATGTCTTTATGAAAACCATCAATTTGTTTTATGAATTTGAGCCATCCAGCCTTCTGCAGCATTTCCTTGAGTTGTGGGTATCCTTCCATATATTTTTCTCCTACCGGTTCTAACCTGACAATGAGTCCCATGTCTTCTGCTTCGCAAAATTCCTTAACCTTCAGAATTACCCTTCCTAGTTTATGAAATGGATTGACTATGAGTATGGTGAAAAGAACTGCGGGTTTGTGTGAAATAAGTATATGGTAAGGGTTTTGGAGAGACGTGGACAAACATGTCACGTCGTAATCATGACTGTTAAAAACAATGAGGGAGTTAATTATGGACCATTATGTGATGGAAGACGGATGGTGTGGCGAATATGCAATATGATAGAGATGGGAATCAAATCCAATGATGATTTTTCATGGAGACATATGATGCCCATATTATACATATTCTATGTTCTAACCTTGCTATTTTAAAATAAATTTTTGCACTTTTACCTCTTGGAACTTAACTTTCTTGTTTGTTGGTTTTTCTTTGGTGTTGATCCGCAGATACCCTTTTTAGCATATCAGTATTAAAAAAAAAAGGATTCTTCAATTCCCTGCAATCAACATTTATTTGGAACAAAGCTGCGGAATGGAGTTATGGCTACAGAATCAAACTGGTTACGGAATGGAGTTAGTTGCAGAACATGACAAAGATGAAATATGGCTACGAAACATGGATGTGAAATAAAATGAAAACGGAGTGTAATGAAAGGAAAATGGAATATCACAATGAAAGGGAATGAAAATGAAGTGAGATGAAATTGAATGAAATGAATTTGCAGATTAGGCACTGCAAATGAATGTAGTTTTATGTCACTACTTATTACAGAAAGAAAATAGGAAATATAGGAATGTTAGAAATATCTGATTTTCACCTTGTATTTTCCTGTATAGGTAAGCCAATGAACAATTGTTTTCAAACATATATATATATATTATATATATATATATATATATATATATATATATATATATATATATATATATATATATATATATATATATATAGATCAGGAAAACTAAGTTTAGTGGAGAAGAATAATTCTTCTTCACCAACTTCATCTCTGCGTTATCTTGGAAAATTCTAACACAATCCTCCCTTGAAATTGGCTTATCATATATGTTTAAGCGATGACCATTTACAAGAAGAGGTACCTTTCTCTCATCTATTGTCCTTATTCTCACTGCTCCATTATTAAAGACTTCTTCAATCTCATATGGCCCAAGCCAATGAGTCTGAAATTTCCCTTGAAAATCTTTGAATTTTGAATCGAAAAAAAGTACCCAATCTCTTGCTTGAAACTTCTTTTCCTTGATATACTTATCATGCCATTTGGCCCTTTTATGTTGGTCTAAATTGGTTCTTTGAACTACATCTTGCCTGATTTCATCAAGCTCATTGAGTTGATCCAATCTATGTTTCTGTGCTTCTGATAAATCCAGTCCCAGTTGGATTGCCATCTTGAAGGTTCTAATTTGAAACTCTATATGGAACAAGACTTGCTTCCCATAAACAAGCTCATAGGGAGTATGTCTTGTTGTGTTACTCCATGTAGTTCTATAGGCCCATAAGGCTTCAGGAAGCCTTTCTGCCCAATTCCTTTTGTGTAGATGTATAGTCTTGGTGAGAATTCCTTCAATCACCTTATTGGTAGATTCAACTTGAACGTTTGCTTGTGGATGGTAAGGACTAGACCTCCTATGTTTTATCTTGTATTCATCTACAAATATTTCCACCATTTTAGATGTAAATTGAGATCCTTGATCTGTCACTATTTCTCTTGGAACACCGAAACGAGTGAAGATGTACTCAAAAATAAAAATAACTACAAATTTATCATTAGCAAAAGGTAATGCTTTAGCTTATACCCATTTAGTGACATAATCAATGCATACCAAAATATACTTCTTTTGTTCAGATGGAGGATTAATTGGTCCAACAAAATCCAAGGCCCATTTTTCAAGAGTTTCAATGAGTACCTAATTTTGTAGTGCCATTTTCATCTAAGGGAGCAAGTTTCCCTATCCTTTGACAACTGTCACACCTTTTGACATAATCTTTGGCATATTTGAAGATGGAGGACCAATAATATCCTAAATGAAGGATTTTATAGGTTTTCCTTTTCTCAACAAAGTGTCCACCATAAGGTTCATCATGGCATGCCTTAAGAATTTCAAGCATTTCATCTTCTCGATCACATATTCTTTTCATGAGATCTGGAGCTGTTTGATACAATTAATTGGTAATCCATGAGTAATTTTCACTTGTTTGAATGATTTTTCTTTTCTCCTTATGAAACATATGTGAAGGTAATTTTCCTGAGACTAAGTAATTAACAATATGTACAAACCAAGGGGTTTGAGTAAGTACTGTAAAAAGATATTCATCAAGAATTTATCTTCAACTGGAGCGTTATATTTGATATTTTGAATTCTAGACAAGAAATTAGCAACTGTATTTTGTTTTCCAGGTCTATCTAAAATAGTGATGTTGAACTCTTGCAGGAGTAATAACCATCTTGTAACGCTGCCATTAGCAATAATTTTATTCATTAAGTATCTAATTACATAATGATCTATATGAACAAAGGTTTCATAGCCTAGTGTATAATGTTTGAACTTGTTGATAGCATGAAAAACAGCTAAGAATTCCTTTCCAGTTATAGTGTAATTTAACTCAGTGGGAGTCAAATTCTTGCTTGTGGAGTAGATGGCATAAGGGATCAAATCCTTTTGTCCTAATACAACTCCTAGAGCTGTATTTGGAGCATCTATTAAAATATGAAAAGGTAGTTTCCAATTTGGACCTCTTAATATGGGTGCCTAAGACATTTTTTCTTTCAAGGTTTCAAATTCTAACTAGCAATCAGAATTCCAATTGAATTCACAATCCTTGGTGAGAAATTTGAAGAGTGGTGATGCTAGTTTAGTGCATTTTTCTATAGACCTTCTATAATATCCTATGAATCATATAAAACTTCTGACATCCTTTTGACAAATTGGAATTGATAATTTAGAGATGACTTCAGCTTTAGATTTATCAACCTTAATTCGATCTCCTGAAATGTGGTGTCCTAAAACAATCCTTTCTATAAACATCATAAAACATTTTTCATGGCTTAGTGAAAGGTTTTCTTCCTTACATCTTTTAAGAACTTTTTCCAGATTTTCTAATGCTTCCTCAAATGTATTCCCATAAACTATAAAGTCATCCATATATACCTCTACACAATCATGTATCAAATTAGAAAAAAATCCTGGTATTGCTCTTTGAAATGTTGCAGGTGCATTCATAATCCAAAAGGGAGTACTTGGTAGGCATAAGTTCCCCATGGGCAGGTGAATTTCGTTTTATCTTGATCTTCAGGTGCTACCTGAATTGATTGTAACCACTAAAACCATCCAAGAATGAGAAGTACTTCTTACATGCTAATGTATCTAACACTTGATCTATAAAGGGAAAAGGAAAATGATATTTCACGGTAGATTTATTCAATTCTTGATAATAAATACATACCCTCCATTTACCATTATTTTTAGGCACAATCACTAGAGGAGAAACCCACTGGCTATCTGAAATTGGGTAGATAAAATTGACATTCAACAATTTTTTCCACTCTTCTTTCACAAATTCCCTAAGATTTGGATTCATCCTTCTTTGAGGTTTCCTGATAGGTTTATAGTTTTCCTCAATGTAGATGTGATGTATACAAGTCTTAGGACTAATTCCTTTCATGTTAGTGTATTCCCATGCATATGCAGAAGAATGTTGTTGTAAGATTTTGATTAACTTTTCCCGTTGTAATTTTTCCAATTTATTGTTTATGTTCAATGTTTTCCCTGGAAAGATTTCAACAGTAAAGCTACCAAATTCTTCCATAGAATAAAGAGACATTTTCCTAGATGAAAAATATTCAATATTAGATTTTTCTTGAAACTGATCATGTTAATATCCTGGAGATGATTCAAAATTGTCCATTGTATTCAAGATTTGACTATCTTCACTAATATCATTTTCATCATCAATCCATTCTTTGTCATCTATCTCTATGATTATTCTTGTTGGAGGATATGAAGTGAATTTCTTAGTTGAATTACCATCAGAGATATACATATCACTAGATCCACAGCTAATGAAAGCATCAGCTACAGCCAGCCAAGGTCTTCCTAATATAAGTGGATGTCCTCCTAGAATGCTCTTTGGGGTTAGGATCATAAAATTAATAGGGTACTCCCAAGAGTCTAAGGACACTAAAATATCTTCTAACACACCATCTGGTTTGTTTACAGATCTATCTGCCAATTGTAGTAATGTAGGTGTATAAAGAAGATTGGGAAGTTTGAGTTGTTCCATGGTTTGTTTTCTCATGATGTTTATTTTTGCTCCTAAGTCAATCAGTGTATTTGGGATTTCAACTCCATTGATATGTGTTTTTACAATTGGACTTCCTAGATCTACATATTTTTGTATGGCAATTTTTCCCATCATTATTTCTGCTATTTTTCCTACTAGGTGAGTTCTTTTTACTTCTTTTGTTTTTCTTCCTAGTTTCTTCATGCTCAATCCTTTTATTGTTTTATCTAGAATTGAAATCTCCTTAATGGCTTGTAACAAAGGGATTTTGATACAAACATTTTTCAATTCATCTATAAAATCATAATTAGGCAACATAATATGATTTTATACCCCTCTATCAACTTGTAATCTTCTGGAAAAGGAGGTGTAGTTGTAGATACTGGTTGTTACTCTATGATAGGTGTTCAGTTTATTGGTTCTTTCTGTTTTTAATTTCCAGTGGTATGGTTTTGAAGAGATTTTCCTTCAAAACTTTTATTTTGTTGTAGAGAATCTTCCACAAAATTTTCTTGTTCTTGAATAACCACATAAGGTCTTTTCTTTTCTAATATCCTACCAGATCTCAATTGGACATCATTGAGATCTAATGGAGTGATCATGTAAGTTGGAAATTGTTGTCCTTCCACCATATAGATATTCTGAGGATTTTTATTGTTGGGGTTAGGTAATGGTTGGGTAGGTAACTAATTTTGTCTTTGTGGAAATGGCAGTGAAAGTTGAGGGTTTTAGTTTTGAAGTTGGGGCTGTTGATTTTTGTTGAGGAATTTGTTGGGGAGGATAGGTTGGATATGCTAGAGGATATGTTGGATATTCTGCATTCCTTGAGCCCAATTTTGAGTTTGAGATTGAGATTGAGGCCAAGGTTGTTGCCAAGAATTCCAATTTGGAGGGGGTTGCATATACATTTGGTTGTTACAACCCTGATTTTGCTACCCTTGCCAAGGTCTTCTAGAGACAAAGCAAAGAGACTCTGTTGGATTTGAAGCTGTTTCTTCTTGAAAAACAGCCTTAAGACCAAGATTGAAGGACAACTTTTGGTCTCATGGTTTTCTGAACAAATCACACAAGTCTCTATCACTTTTGCATCTAAAGGGCATTCTCTTAAATCATGCTTCTTTCTGCATTTAGGACAGAAAATAGCCAAAGCATCAGTCTCAGTTTTCTGCTTGTTTTGTAACTTAAGGGTTTCTATATATTCACAAAGGCTCCCTAGAATATATGTTTTAAATTCATCAATCATGTTTCCAATTTCTGCCCTACTCACTGATCCAGTTTCATATTTATTCACCCTAACAAGAAAAGGATCTCTTGGATCTTTCCCAATTTTGGATTTTCCTCTTAATAGATGAACACATAATTCTCCTATGTCACTTAATGGGAGTTGAGAGAAATATCCCTTCCCCATCATGTTAAGGATATATATCCACTCATCTCTAATGGATTTTAATAGAAGAAATTTTAAAGTATCTGGATCTAAGTATTCCATTTTTTCTCTTTTTAAGTTATAGTTGAATCTATCAATTAAATCCTCTCAATTTTCATCCTCTCTTTGCATCATTTTGAACACTTCATCCTTGTGATTGATAGGCATGCAATAATCCAAATACCTGTCCAAAAACACTTTCTTCATGTCATTCCATGTTCTAATGGACTGAGTGACCAACCCCATGAACCATTTTAAAGCCGCTCCTTTCAACGTTGAAGGGAACAATTTGATTTTTTGAGAGACTTGTAAATAATCATAATTTCTGCACAAGATCTCAAATTCAAATAAGAAGGTTTCAGTGTCTTCACTTTTTAATCCATGAAATTTTTGGAGGACAGAAGGTGAGATATTTTTCATTATGGCATCTATTTCTTCATCAACTATAGGGAATCCAAAAGAATTATCAACTTCCCTATTTCCTTTACCTCCTCCATTATTTCCTCTTCCTTCTCCATTATTTCCTCTACCTCCTCCTCCTCCAAACAGTGAGAATTCTCCATCCTCTCCTTCTTCTACTATTATAGTTTCTTCAGAGTGAATATAAGATTCAACCTACAAGGTTAATTGTTCTTCCTCTGGTTCCTATATTAATGGTATGTGGGAGAGAGGTTCCACTTCTTCTTCTCCACTAGGTATTCTTAATTCGTCAACTAAAATATGTTCCCCTGTGGAGGTGAAAAAGGCTACTTCTTCTGTTGGAGATCCAAGATTGTCCTCCTCTAGGACTGCTTCAGTAGATGTAGGAGATCCTCTAGATTGAATTTCTGACCTTAGAACTTTAGGAGGTCTATGACTAGGAATATGAGATTGAGAGGGAGGTGTATCTCTTCTTAGTCTTGGTGGAGTAGGTGGTGTTGTAGGAATTGAATTCCTACCTCTAGCTATAAAACTACTCCTAGAGTCTCTTTCTCTACGCATATCAATTTTTTTTTTTTTTGAATGTAAGAGATAAGGTTACCTAATTACACTTCCCTAGCAACGACGCCAAAAGTTTTATTCAATTTAGTGTCCTAAATTGCTTGCATGAATTATTCACCAAGGTTTGTAGGATGCACTATATGTGCCTATTTAACTTTTCTCTTACTTTGTTGTTTTGTATATTTGTGTTTGTTTTGGGGGTTTCTGTTCTTTGATGTCTAAAAATATACAATATATGAGAAATTTACATGGATTTAATGAGTTTTTAAAGGAAGGATATTTTCCTAATTTAGTATAATCTCCTAAAAATGGACCAAGAATCATTTTTAACTAGTTAGGACCGAATAAGAGAAACAAAGTATCTATCTTATCTACCATTTAGTCCTAATCCATGGATCTAATTATTACAACCAAAAGTAATAATGATGTAGAAGGTAATTCAATAATTGCATTCATTTAACCATTCAACCATTCAATTTTGGAACATGATAGAATCAATCTCCTTGAAATGATTTTTTGCAATGTCAAGTGATGCAACTAAGTAATGACCTGAAAACAGAAAAGAAAAGATGACAGATTGTAAAACTGACAATATGCTAAGTAAGTTTCAATCACTGCATGAATTAGATATTCAACCAATTAAGTTAGAATTATCATTATTTTGAAATGGTTTTGGGAACATCTATTAATACAACCAATTCACAGTTCGATGCTAAGAAAATTAGTAATCAAAATAGTAAGAAGCTAACCAACTATGTATTCTCATTTCTCCATTTTTCATTTAGTCATTTCTCATACAATATCTCAGAAGAATAAGACTTGCGGAGTTGTGATTTTTACCCTTACACTATTGGTTACAAAACTGAAATGAAACAAAACTAGAGAAAATGGACTTGTAGAAAACAGAGTAGTAGAAATTAAAATGAAAACAACAATTGAAAAACCTCCTTCAGTGCAGGGGCCCTCTACAACTGATTTGGCTGGATGACAGCTAATTAAAGATGCTCTTTTAAACATCATTAACAAAACAGAGTTTGTATATTAAGAAAACGAAGTCTGAACAAATTTTTTAACAGAAACCTTATAATCCCTTCTAGCTTCTAACTACTTCTTTGTCTCATTTAACCGATATTTATAGAAAAACAACATAACTGTCTAAGAGAAATCTTGTTACAGGTGCCTTGATTCGAATCTATCATGACTATTTATAGAAATACATGCTACAAATGGCTTAATTCGAATTGTAATGAGACTGTTAAACTTCTTGAGTAGCTACAGGTGGCTTGATCTACATTAGCTCCTCAACTTCTGATCAACTACAAGTGGCTTAATCCACATTAAATCTTCAACAAAATTGTTAGACTCCTAATTAAATACGAAAAATGAAGAGTCCTACTGCTACTAGATAATGTATTTGACTCCATATTTGACCATGACTTTAGGCATGCTTTTCTGACGATCTAGATCAAGTGAGTAGGATAGGATCCATGTAGAGATGATTTTGTAGATGCCCATGTGTTCCAGTTATTCATTTGACACCTGTAACCTGCCAAACCATGAGAGTAGCTACGGAACCCATAGTTAGCTGCAAAAAAGGCTGCATTCTATAGCTAATTTGCAAAAATATATTAAAATAGAAAGAACATGAAAATATAATATGTTGACCATTTTAATGCTTTCCTAAGACAAAATATTAGAATTTATCATTGATTAGATCTATAATCTTGTAATAAATCAAGAGAACGAGGTGAGAACAAATGTCAAGGAGAAAGTAATTCTGAGGTTCAACATTTGGTTAGCTGAAAGAAAGATTTGGTTCAGCCAATCTATGGTTGGGTGGTACATGGAAGTCCTTGACTAGGTTGGATTTTGCATATGGTTAATAAGAACTAAGTTCCTCTTGTTTTGATGAGTAAATTTAATTTTTATTATGTGGGTTAAATGGTTATTCTCTCATTGTTATTTATCTGGTTATATTTTGGTTATAAGCATGGTTGATAGATAGATCTAAGTATAGTTCTTAAAACATTTCCATTAATGAATGTTTGGTTAATGAATGCATGACCTAATTGGTGTTATCATAGCTATTGTGAGAAGGAATTGGCCCTTCTTGTTTAAATTCAAATATGTTTTCATATCCTTATGTTCAAACATGCATTCATGACCTGTAGGTTGCATGTTTGCCATGTTTTTCTCGAATGTCAGTCCCAGTTGGGAGGGGTCACGTCAAGTATCGGTTCAATGTTTTGTTATAAGATTTTTTTCCTATGTCATTTATCGTTTCTAGGAGTTCCATTGAGTTCTAGGTAGAGGCCTGAGTTCTGACCCTAGGAAAGTGGATTAGAATTCAGGGTCGCTAGCGTAGAATTGTCTCGAAAAGTCCACAGTCACATGGAGATAGGATTATCAGTGAGAATAGAGGGCTACAATCACTTGAATGCATTGGAAAGGGAGAGATTGAGGCTCTAAGTCATTGAAAAAAAGAGTTATCTAAGGGATTGGACACCTGGAGGGGTTGGGTTGCTCCTGGAAGTCGAGTAGCACCTAAGGGAAGTCAATAAGGTCTTAAGTTGCCGACTTCATTTCATTAAGGTCATATAGGAGGTTGAGTCTTATCATAGTGACCCTTAGCTCATGTTTACCTTGGGAAGACTGGTGAAAGTGGTAAATGTGGGAGGAGGTGGTTACAACTTCTTACTTGATGAAGTTTGATCCTCACAAGTAGAGTTGTCTAGAGAAAGGTGTGGTAGATAACCAACTGCTACCCACCAAAAGTCCTATAGAGTGTTTTCCTACAATTGGTAACTATGGTTATCTTCATCCCACGAGGGTGGTCGAAGCTTCTTGGTGATCAGCCAAGGCACGAGATAACCTGTCACGTGTTGGGTAGCTCAAAGGATAAGAGATTGCATGATGACCTAGCATAACCCCCTCTGAATCGGGTTTTTGACGCACTTTGACTTTGGACCATGGGATGGTGAACGCTTTTAAGATCCCTAATATTTCAAAAAACTATGTTTAAATGTAAGTGATCGATGGGTGTTATTGGACGTCTATCACACCAGTCCTAAACCTAACTACACATATTGTTTTGGCCTTGGTGCCCAAGTGGGCTTAATATATATGAGTTGAATTATTAACATTTAGTGTTTCAAGTCTTGGCTTGGCAACGTTAACCAAGCTCATGTTTACTTATGGTATGCACGTGCGTGTGAAAAATGTGTTTAGTGTATAAGTTAATTAAGCATGTTTTATGATGTCATGTGCTGTTGGAAATAAAGCGTTGAAAAACTGTAAATAATGTTGAAAATGGATAGTAAAATAAATATTCAATCTAAGCACACAAATCCCCACCCAAAAAGTAAAATAAACAACAAAGAGAGAGGTGGAAAAAATATACTCAAAGACACACTTATGGCCAAATGATCTAAGGTCAAAGGGACTGAGTTCTAGAGGCAACAATCTACTGTAAATGATGCAAAAAACCAAGAAAGAACAAAGAGTAAATAGTTGGTAAAGGGCAAGTAAATGGCTGCAAAAGGGAGGATACTTAAGGGGATACTATGGAGGCAAGCCACCACTAGATTCAAAGTGGAATAATGTGTTATAAAGAAGTGTCTAAATGGATTGTTATAACCTTCCAAAAATACTAAGAAATAGTGGTTGGGACTACTGAAAATTAGACTCCTCACTTTAAAAATCCTTTTCCTAAATAGTGGAGGTGTACTCTAAAGCCTACGGGGTTTTTTATTTCCTCGAGAACAATTTTCTAAGTGGATCTAGGGTGAGATGTGACACAGGAAATATAGGAAGCCCTCCCTGTCACATAGGTAGTAATCAACCAAAAAAATTGAAAATTTCTTAAAACAACAAAACATAGGCACTGACGTGTAAAGTGCATTAGGACATAGTTTAGGAGTTGAAAAGTGTGTTTGGATGCATAAAAGAGCCTGAAGAGCATTATATTGCCGCAACTCTTGCTTGATAGATTTCACCTAGATTGTGTCATCTCCTGCTCAGATGGTACCTGTGATCCAGGGAAAGATGTGGAACCCCAGCAGAAACCAAACTTTTTCCAGAAAATAAAGGAGATCTAAAAATAGAAATTGAGAGGCTAAAAATAGCTATAAAAACACTGAAACAATAGTCAACAAGGTTTGGATTACCACACCAGTGGAGTCCCCATTTGTTAGTATGAAAATTCTTGGTATGTGTATCGTAAATACTTTCCTTAATTAAATGATGACAAGTGACCCTAACAATAGAAAATGGTTGCTTCTATGCTTCAGAGATTCAATAAAACATGATAAAACCCTGCAAGAAAATATCTTATGTGAGTCCAAAACAAATAGAAACAATAAATAAAAGTGCAATAACCCAATAGAAGGACTTTAAAGGAATAATATTTTATTTAAAACACCTAGTGAGGAGGATTTACAACATGGTTGTGTAGATCCTACTCTGTGGGATGGGTCCTTTTGATTTCCTTGTGCTTCAACGATCTGTTTCTCTCTCTCAATATGCAGAAAACCCAAAAGCAAGATGGAACTCAAGTGGAAGCTCAAATGTCATGACATGATAATGGTGACAATGATAATGATCATGGTGAAGAATGGATGGAAAATACTCTTATTTATAATAAAGTATTGAGCTAAATTAGGAATTTGAAAATCATAAAATATTATTGATCAAATGAAAATCTAACTATTACGAATACTATATTAGAATTTTTGGAGAGAAAATATATTCAAAATGGTCAAATATCTTTATTTAGAAAATGGTTGAAGTAATTAACAAATTAAATGATTTATTAATCACTTAGTGAAGATTAAGAAAAGTTTGAATTTGAAATAATTATTAAATAATGGTTTAACAATTATTCCAAAAATAAGAATAAGGAATAATAAATAAATAGTGATTTATTTAATTATTCCAAGGTGGTTTAGTCAAATGTGATAAGGAATAATTATCAAATAATGATTTAATAATTATTCCTAGAGAACATTAAAAAATGTTTATTTATTTAAATACTCTTATGGGTTTTTTTAATTTTAACTAGAAATAATTTAATAAAAATGGTTTACTAAATTATTTCCTATGGTGAAAGTTATTTTACTATGCTAAAATTAATCCTACATGGTGTATTTCGATCCACCTAGTTAGAATTAGCTAGGTGATCATTTTTTAGGTGAAAACATTGGGCCTGTAACTAGATCCATGTTGTTGCTTCAAGCCTTTAGGTCCCTTGGTCGTCGCCTTATGATGCCAACCACAGATATGCATCCTGCTGAAAAGGAAAGGTTGAAGGCCATTCAAGTAAAGCTGGTGGTTCAACTAATACTAGGGAAAAACTCCATTTTATATTAATACCATGCTCTTCGACCAACATGACATCTTGTAATGTGACCACAAATGACTCACAAGTGAGTATAGACCCTCATATGCAGAAGGTCTCTCTTTTTGTAATCTTATATTAAAAAAAGGTCACATAGCCCATCGTTCTTTAAAAATTTATCCAATATTTCTTTATTCGATACTACATTAGAACTTTGTCTTAATTAACATATGGAAGATATAATTTTATGTACCAAATATCTCATGCATCTCATTTGCCAGATAATAGCTTATTTTCTCCTTTCATATTTCTTACACATTCAAGCATATATTCCACACAAATACATACATAGATGCAACCATTTAATACATCACAGAAGACACAAGGAATATAATGCATAAGTGAGTATTCATCAGTGCAATGTAGTCCCTAGATTTAAACCATTGTCCTTAAACACAATAACATCATTCTTCATACATTCAAACAAAATGCATAGTTACTTATCTTGGGATATGCAGGGAAACTGAGTTTGGGAAAAGGACTCTCTACCTAATCATATATAGCTGCAACCACAATCACTTACAGCCATCATCCTCAAGCTATATTCCAGAATCTAGTGAAAATTCTCACTTCAAGGACTAACACACAAATATGTCGCTAGATTCTGGGACTCCAGAGGACCTTCTTCATCAATCCTTCTAGCTAGAAGCTTCTTGCTTGGTCAACACTAGGAGTCCATACGTGCCCAACTTTACTCGTAGGTGTTCTCACAGTGATTCACTCCCTTCCTAGGATTCCATAATCCATTATGCCATCCGAGCATTAACTATTAGTCTTCATTCTAGTCTTCCTCAACATATTCTTTAAGATGGCCTCTACCCAAGCTGTTACGAGGCTCTAGAGCTTTCTATCTCAACCTAGAGCCTTGAGGGGACCCAAGTTTTTATAGGGATCTAGATATTATATCCCAACCCATAGCCTCTAGGGACCCAAGCTAATATAGGGCTCCAAGGAACCAAGATGTTATAAGGCTTTAGAGATTCAATCCACAGCCTCCAAGGACCCCAAGTTGTTACAAGGCTCCAGAGACTAGCATCTCAACCTACAACCTCCAGGGATCAAGAGCCAATCCCATTCTCTTCTCTTCTCTTATCTTTGGTGATTCCTATGGAGAGCCCATGTCAAACTTTCCTCTGCTCCCCACTCTCCTCCATTCTCTTCTCATTGCTCCTGTATATCCTACTTTTCTTCATGTTCAAAATTTCTTGGTTTCTTCTTCAACTGTCATTATTGTTGTGTCCTTTTGAGCCTACAATGCATCGTCCTTTTCCATAAATTCATTTCCTTCTTTCTTTTGGTTGCTTCCCAAGCAATATGGGTTTGCATACCACTTTTTTCTCATTTAATTTCAACAATTATTTTCTTCAATATCAGTACTTGCCATTCTTTAATGGATGTCCTGTGTTTGTAGGTTTCTCCCTACCACAAGAAACCATGACGTCCCAAGCAAGATAATCCATTACTAGCTCTAGAATCTATGTCCCTAACTCAGTACACATTATTTATTTCAATTTGTCTTACAATATTACAATGCATCCACGATGCCATTCACGTAGAAACCTTGGGTGGGGTCGTCACATACATCCACTTAAGAATTAAACAAAAATGGGTATCATTGCCCTTATATTTTCTACCATATCCAAGTAGGTTTCATTAGGTCCAAAGTGCCTCCATTGTTGGGATAGCAAGGAGGGGTTGTTACAAACATCGCACCCTTAAAGCAACTTCATCCTCGGTGTTTTTGTAACTTTAAAGCAAAAGAAAAAAACTAAGCTTTATAATCACAACTCTTACGTCCACTTTAGCATCAAACAAAAATGGGTATAGTGCCCTTATTTTTTCTTCCATCTCCAAGTAGGATTCATTAGGTCCAAAGTGCCCCCATTACACCTTAATATACCCTATTACTTGGTTATGGAGTGTGACCTTCCCCTGCTCTAGAATGCATAGTGATTTTGGTTGGAACTCTCCCTTAGGTTCCACCTATATCACATACCAATCAACAATATGATTAGTGTAATGTACATATTTCTTAACCAAAGAAATATGAAAAACATCATGTGATTTCAGTGTACATAGTAAGGCCAATCTATAATCCACTAGCTCCACTCTTTCCAAATAAGAAATGGATAAAAAATTCTAGGTGCCAAATTAGCACAAGACCCCAGTTTTAGTGAGCTCTTCCTTTGTTTGATTTGGAGGCATACATTCTCTCCCACTTGGAATTGTTTGTGTATTCTCTACTAGCCTGCATAACTCTTTTTCCTATCCTTGGATTCTTTCAATTTATCCCTAGTTTTGATTAATTCTTGATCCATGTATTTCACCATTTTAGTTCCAAGAACGACTTTGTTCCCTGGTTCATCCTATCTAATAACAGTGATACATTTTTGGCCATACAATGCTTCGAAAGGACTCATCTTTAGTGACTCTTAATACCCACAATTGTATGAAAAATCCATTATTCATAGGAAGTCTTCCCACTTCTTTGGCTAATGTATGGCCTACATTCTTAGCATGTAATGTCAAATTATGTTAACTCTTTAAAATTTGAACATCTATCTGAGGATGATATAAGGTACTAAAAGCTAGCTAGGTTCCAAAACCACTAAACAATTCCTTCCAAAAACTGGAAGTGAAATTGGCATCTTGATCTGAGATGATTTTCTTAGGTACTCCATGGAATTTGAATATTGCCTTCATGAATATATGAGTTATATCAATGGCTTTGTGGGTGGACTTGATAGTTATGAGGTGAGATGCATTACTCAACTTTTCCATTAGCACCATAATGACATCGGGTTATTTCTCTTTTTTGGATAACCCTGTGATGAATCCCATAGATACGACTTCCCACATCAACTCAGGCATTAGAATTGGTTAGAGAAATCTCATTTCGTACCTCTATTCTACTTTTACTTGTTGGAATTATATGCAATTGGAAATGTATTCAGCAACTTACTTCTTCAATCCTAGCCAATAATACATTTTATTTATGATTTTTATCATTTTCTAATAACTAGGATGACTTGAGTAAGGTCTCTTATGAAACTCATCCATGATGAGTTTCCTTAAGTCTATTATAGAAAGTGCATACTTTGTGTTTTGAATAACAATTTACCATCATCAATGAGTTTGTATCTCTTTCTCATTGATTCCTTTGGCTCCTTGTGTAATCATTCCTTCACATGTTGGTAATGTTCATCATGTACTAATTCCTCTTTGATCCTTTCCTTGATGTTAACTTCACAATTTCTCATAGTTGTGAAATGAGCCACATATAGAATTCTACTAGATGAATCTCCTACCTTGTTTCCTTACCTTTGATGTACTTTATTCAAAATTTATTTCCTTGATTAAAGTCAAACATATGGTTAGTCTAGCATTTAACTAGGGCTGGTCAATAAATATCTCATACCTCCATGTTCTAACACAAACATAAACTTTCTCCCAAGCAAGTAGTGCCTCCACATTTTTAATTCTTACACTATTATTGCTAGCTCTAAGCATGAGTAACATAGTTCTTCTCATGCCCATTTAATTTCCTCAACTCATTACAAATCACATGTCCATGTTTCATCAAAACTCCACCTAGTCCTTCCTTACAAGCATCGATACAATCCAGAATGTGCTTCTTTGGATCATCTATTCTCAAAATAGATGCACATGTGAGTAATTTCTTAAGTTTATCAAAACTAGCTACACACTTTGATTTCCACTAAAATTTGACTCCTTTCCTTTGCAATGTTGTGATTATATCCTCGATCTTTGAAAATATCAAATGAATGGTTGATAATTTTTAGCCAATACCATGAAGGAGACATTCCAGGGAGCAGGCCATGTCACTATGGATTTAATGTTTTTGGGCTCCATGGTTATTCATTCTTTTGAAATGATATTCCCCAAATAATGAACTTGTGTTTAGAAGAATTCAGACTTGCTAAGTTTGGCTTATAGTTGATGTTCCCTTAGCAATTGTAGCACTTCTTTCAGATGTTCTTCATTGTGACATCCCCTTTTTAATATTTCTCTCTTGTAAAAAAAATTGTAATTATTTTAAATGGATGAGAGAGGGACATGGATTCCATTGCTTGAGGAAGGAGCTTCCTTGAGGGAATTTTTTTTAAATATTAGTCCTAGTTGGATGACTAGTTTTAAATGGGGATAATTGTGCCATAAATTAACTTTAAAATAAGAGAATTGGCCCTAGTGTCCTTTAGCTCCAACAACAAGCAAGAAAAGGACAAAAAATTAAAGACAAGCATGAGTTGTGTTGTCCAACAGTTGAGTGTTGTGCAATCATGGAGAAAAATGGGTAGTTAGTCACTAGGAAAATAAAGGAGGATCAATATACATTCAAGGGATTTATACACATTTTCTCGAGAAGGCACATATAGAAGGTCATGCAGAGAGAATAAGCTCTCTAAGAACGCGTTGAACCAATATAAGGGTTCACTGGTGGAATTTTTTATGAGGAAGGAAAATTCCTCCAAGGTTGGAGGTGAGAATGCAGAGTAGACAACATGATAGACTAAATTGTTATTGCTAAGCTTTGGGGAGTTTTTAACCAACTGAAGTACCCTCAAAGAGGCTTGCTAGATATAAAAAATATAGAGCGAAGTGAATTACCTATAAGGATAAAGGACCCATTCAAATCTTGTGTATTGATGAACCTATTGGGTTGGGAAGAATCACTCAAGTGCTTGTGATGGTTCATGAACCACTAGGAGTTTCCTTGGGGCTAAATCTCCAATGCTTGACTCATTGATGAACCACCTCAAGAGTGATTTACTTTCCTATCAGTAGCTTATCCATTGATGAACCTTCCTTATCATGGAATCTCCTCTCCTGAAAGTGAGTTGAACTCTCTATACTGTGATGTCTTGGCATGGATGTTCACAATGTATGAAAAATTCTAAGAGGATTGAGTAGGAACTTCTGTATCTAGTGGATGAAGGAAAATTGGCCTTGAGACATCATGTTTCAACTATTATTTTATCTGAGGTTTCCCCTTGAAGGCACTCCACCTCAAGCCTTGGAATCTTGCTTGGGGGTGATAGCTACAAGTGATAGTGGCTATATCTTTTCTATGGTTGAGTGGAGAGATGAAGTCCCTATCTCAGTTTCCTATTTGTTTGGCTGTATCAAATAATTATTTTCTCATACTTCTTATATTGAATATTATGCACAATTTATTGTATTGGTTGCATTCTTGTGATGATGCTGAGGAATGTGATTCCTTTATGTTAATGGACATTAGGGTTCCTATATGTATGGTTAAGGAATGGTTGATTTCTGAAAAGGTTGTGTAATCATTAATTACTGTGTTTATTTCATCAATTTGACAACCATGAGTTGTTGACTACTTGTTTTTTAATTTCTTTATGTAGGTGAGCTAATCTGTTGAGAAAGAACCACATCGTTATGATGGGATGGGAGTGGCTTAAGCCCCTTGTAGTTTTGAGAGAATGCACTTGAATGTGAATTAGTTGGTTATAACTCCATGTAGAATCATTTTCTTCAAGTTTTGTTATTAAAAATTTATGTGCATTATTTAGTGAGTTTGGTTTTCTATCATAACACAAGTTGCATGGCTTTCATGGCCTCAAGGCATTGGGAAATATGGTGAACTGATGAAGTTTATATTATTTTTCCCAGGTTTCAGAGTCACGTGTTGTAGTGTATGCATATACCAAAGAAAGACTCGTGAAATTATTTGTGTCAAAAGGTTGTAAAAAAGGCTTGAGGTCACCTGGGGACCTGCTAAGTTAGGGGTTGAAAAGGTTAGATGGAAAGGGTGAGTCTAGATATAAACTGAAATTGATAAAAAAAGGTTCTATGGGGTTAATCGATGGAGCCTGTAGGTCGAATTTGGGTGGGTCAGGGTTGATGGCTTGGTCATAGGTTAGGACAATTCCCAAGTCTGGGTATACCCTTGAGTATTGTGAAGGTTGGGAGGACCTCTAGGTTGGGGTTCATGGGTCAAGCCCTATTATCAAGTTAACATGTTATGGAGTTTTGAATAGGGCGAATCTTGATTTATTGAAAGATTTTCCCTATCCATGTGGGTTTTCCATGGTGGCGGAGCACCATATGAGTGCCACATGGAATTAGTAATGACGTGATAAGGTTATAATTGGCCTAACTTTGAATGATCATGTCTTTTGATCTATAAGTCAGATTGAGATGAAATTTATGCTCCAAAAATCATCTTGACGAGATGAATGCAATGATTATATCCATTTGAAATTTTGAAGAAGTCAAAAGAGGTTGAAACTTTTAGACCCCATCTCCATAACTGAACCTTGGTGGTGGGGTCAGCATAGTGACCCCCTCCTTCTTGCTCTGGTTGGGGGTGGGGTTAGGGGGAGTGTGTTACAGAGTGGTATTAAAGAATTTGGGTTCAACACTTGGATTGGATGGGATCTATCATGGGAATAATAATGATTAGGCTCTTTTCAATGCTTTGGGAATACATTGGTACTATGTTACAAACCTAACATAACAAAGGGGTTTCCTATTCAATTTTAGAATGTGGATAAAGGAAACTTTAAAGTGTTAAAATCCAACCTATGATTGATTAATTACATGTATGGTTGATATGATTACCTTGTAATTTAATTATGTATCATGGTGCTAATGATTGATATGGTTTTATTGATTTTGATATGCTAACTTGTGATGTATGGTTCATCTAGTCTTGCACCAATAGACTTCCAACAACAAGCCAAGGTTATGATGTCTATTACGTATTTGAATTTTGCTTAAATATAATAATTATGTGTGTGTGCAACAACAGATAAGATAAGAAAAGAGGAGACTAAGGATTAAATATATGAGGACAAGAATGGTGCCTTATAGTTCTAACCAATCACAACATGGACATGAAGAAACAAGGGCGGCTAAAGAGGAAAGATCAGTTGACCAAGGGGGAGGGGCAGACTCTCCTCACTAAATGGATACCTTGAGGAGCCTAAAGGTTGTATTAGGAGGTTTAAGCTAGACAATGAGAGGTTGGTAAGGGATTAGGAAAGGAAATCTAAAGTAAATGCATTCATACTATAATTCCTCTCATATTTTCAAATATGGAGACAATATAAGTTGGGGGCTAGTCATAAAGATAGGCATATCCCTTTGGAATCATAAGAGAGAAAAAATGGGGTAGCTAGTAGAAGGTCCAGTAAGATGCATGGGTGGGAAATTTAAGGCACCTTGAGAGGAAATGAACCATTCAGTACCCAAGAGAGGGGAACTAGCACTCATGTACATCACTTTCGTAGACATTCTAGTTATGCTACCAAGAGGCATCATCATCATCAGTATCATAATGATCATTAGAGAAAGAGAGAAAATGATTATATGCTAGAGTAATTTAATAAGGCCAAACCACCTACATTTTATGGAGAAATGAAGTAATTTGAACTTGTAAAAGCTTGGTTATTAGGAATGAAGCAATTCTTCAGAATTTACAACTATTCTAAGAACATGAAAGCAAAGGTTTCCACCTACAGTTTGAAGGGAAAAGCAGACATGTGTGGGAAGACCCAAAGAATGTAAAAGGCATAAAATAAGAAGAATTTTCCTGGAAGAAGTTTGAGGATTATTTCAGGAAAAAGTCTCTATCCAAGAGATACTTCAACACCAAGGATAAGGAGTTCTACGAACTTCAATTGGACCAAATGATGGATGATGTGTACCCACCAAATTCTTAGAGTTTCTAAGATATGTTCCCTACATTAATGAAGAAGAAGTGAAGATTTAGAGGTATGTCAATTAACTACCACTACTCTTAAAGGATATAATTGAGTTTCATGAGCTCAAGAAACTAGAGGATGCAATCTGAAAATTGAAGCATTGTTATGAGCAGTACCGTAGGCATAGGCTTGAATATAAAAAAAAATGGAATTCTTAAGTAAATGTCATATTTAAGGGAAAAGGGCAATAGGTATCCAAATGAGAAAGTGTGACACCCATTAGCCAAGAGAATCAACAAGGGTTCTATCCCACCAGTAGAGGATGTCCAACTCATGAAGAAGTTAAGGGTTAAGAGAAGGGTCCACATAAGTGTTGTACTTCTGGAGGAAATAATTTTAGGAAGGACTGTCTATAGCGCAAGCACACTGGTCTGAGACTGTACAATACATAGGAGGAAATGATGGTAAAAGATGTAACTCAAAGTATACCTAGAATTTACACAACAATGGAAAACTGCCAAGCTAACCATCAAGTAGCAATTATAGAGATGTAATGTATGCTCCATTACTAAAGAATCTTGTTTATGATTGATCCTACTTCAAATTTTAGTTACATCAATCCTACTGTTGTAAAGAAATCCACATTAAAGAAGAAAGCACACGATGAGTCTTGGTTAGTTCAACTAGCCACAGGGATGAAAATAAGAGTTAAGCATTGGATAAGGGATTTCCCAATCGAATTAAATGGGATGCTAATAATGGAAACCTCAATGTTATTTTTCTTGGAACATATAATATATTACCAGGCAAGGATTTGTTATATGTGCATCAAACAAAGGTTTATTTCTTTGAGAAGACCATAGAGTGCCTTATTGAAGTCGAAGAGCATAAAATATTGCAGGAAATACTAAAAGCTACCTCTTTGAGATAATTTCAGCTATACAAGACAAGAGAAGCTACATAAAAGGATGAATTCTATTTGCTATAAAAATATCTAGCAGTGCTCAAGATAATTATAGTGCTATGGGTGAAGAAAATGATGACCTAAGGGAGTAACCTATTTTACAGTAGTTTTCAGATGTATTCCCGAAGGAAGTACCTAGTTTATCTCCTCATCAAAAAGTATACTTTTCTATTAAATTTTAGCCAGAAGCAACTCCAGCACAAAAGGCACCATATCGAATGAGCACTCTAGAATTGGTTGAGCTGAAGCTACAACTCAAGAAGATGTTGGATAAAGGTTATATAAGCCCAAATGTGTCCCCATGGGGAACACCAGTCTTCTTCATAAGGAAGAAGGATGTCACACTCAGGTTGTGCATTGATTACTTATAATTGAATAAAATAACCATCAAGAAAGGGTATCCATTGCCACATATTGATGATTTATTTGACTAATTGAGATGGGAAACAATATTTTCCAATATTGATTTGTGGTCAAGTTATCACCGGGTGTGTATAAAGGATTTATACATTTATAAAAAAACCTTTAGAATTAGGTATGGGCATTTTGAATTCGTGGAAGTTCCCTTTGGAATTACCCAATGAACCTACAACCTTTATGTGCCTTATGAACAATGTATTGTGCCCTTATATAGGTAAGTTTTTCATAGTATTCATGGATGACACTCTGGTCTATTCAAATACCAAGGAGGAGCAAGAAAATAATTTGGTAGTAGTATTGCAGTTACTAAGAGAGCATAAGCTGTATGCAAAACTTATAAAGTGAAACATATTTCAGTCATAGATTCATTACTTAGGACAAATTGTCTCAAGGGAGGGAGTAGCAGTTGACCCAGAGAAGGTTAAGGTTATCATGGAATTGTAAACACCTAAGAATGCACATGAATTTAGGTCCTTTATAGGTTTGGTAGGCTATTACAAGAGATTTATAAAAGAATTCTCCAATATTGGTAGTCCAATTACCGTTCTGCAAACGAAGGGAAAGAAGTTTCAATGGACAACTAAATGTGTTGCAAACTTCAATCAATTGAAGCAACTATTAACCAATGCGCCGATATTAAGAATAACAAATACTGAAAAGGATTTCATTGTGTGCATAGATTCCTACAGGAATTGGTGGAGTCTTAATGCAAGAAGGTCAAGTGGTGTGCTATGAGTCCCTAAAGTTAAATGAAAATGAGAAAAAATATGTAACTCATGATTTGGAGTTAACTGCCATAATCCATGCACTAAATATGTGGAGGCACTACCTTCTTGGCAGAAAATTCACATTAATGATCGATCATGGAGGGATGAAGTATTTATTTGAACATACCAAGTTGAATGCAAGGAAAGCTAGATGGTTTTCCACCCTCTGTGAGCTTGAATTTGAAATTAAGTATATAAAGGGAAAAGAGAATAGTGGTCGATGCACTGAGCAAGTGGGTGCACTTATACCATTTAGAAACCACGAGTTCCTATGGGATTGATATTGAAGAAAATATAATAAAAAAATGTGTGGCATGATGAGAAGCATCAATAGATAAAGGAAAAGATACAAAAATATGGATAGGGTGGAACGATGAAGAACAGGGTCTAGTTAGATTCAAGAATAGAATCTATGTGTCAAACAATGACGATTTGAAGAGGCTCATAATGAGAGAGTTCCATGATAAGACATATTTTGGTAACCAACATTAACAAAAGACGATTACAATCATCAGGAATTCCTATTTTTGGCATGATTTATAAAGGAAAGTGGCATACTTTATCTCAAGATGCATAGAATGCCAAAAAGTAAAAGATGAGTGCAAGCACCTAGCTCATTTGTTACAACCTATTCCTACTTTGAAATGGAAGTGGGAGGTTATTTCCATGGATTTTATTATAGGTATAGCAAGTAATCCAAAGCTACATGATGCAATCATGGTAGTGGTCGACAAGATGAGCAAGGTGGCTCACTTTGTGCCCCTTAAATCTACCAATTTAGCTAGTGAGGTGGAACAAGTCTTCGTGAAGGAAATTGTAATACTACATGGAGTTTCCAAGAATATTTTCTCAAATAGACATGGCAAACCCACTTCAAAATTTTGGAGATAATTTTTCTAGGCTTGGGAATGGAGCAATAATTTAACACAACATGTCATCCAAAAATATATGGGAAGACAAAGAGAACAAATAGAATTCACGAGGACATGTTAATAAGGTATGTAATGCACCAACCAAGGAAGTGGGAAGAGTATCTTCCACTTTTAGAGTTTGGAAATGATAATGGGTACCAAGAATATCTAAAGCTGAGCCCATTCAAGGAATTTTATGGAAGGAGTTGCAATACTCATATTAGTTGGAGTGATATAGTAAATAGGGTCCTTATTAGGCCTAATATGTTAAAAGATATGGAGCAACAATTGAAAATTGTTAGGAATAATTTAAAGGTGGCATAAGACATGAAGAAAAGGTATGGACTCAACATAGAATTCATGGAGAATTTCAAGTTGGGGAACATGTTTTCCTATGAGTTAGACCCAAGAAGAGTTCCTATAAATTTGGGTCATGTGCCAAGTTGTCACCACCATTTTGTGGGCCATTTGAAGTGCTCGAAAGGATAGGGCCAATGGCATATCATCTATCGCTACCGCCATAAATTAGAGTGCATGATTTTTTCCATGTTTCATTTCCTAAAATTTGTGCACGATGCTAATAATGTGATTAATTGGTGTGTGTTGTAGCTAGAACCAAAGGGAGAGTTCCAACTGGAACCTATATGCATTCTAGATCAGAGGTAACTCATGCTCTAGAACCAAGTAATATAGCAAGTCCAAGTGTAGTGGAGGCACTTTGGGCCGGATGAAGCCATGTGGGAAATGGTTGACCTAATGTGGGCAACATATCCTTTCTTATTTGTTGAGTGAGGAAAAAGTGAATATAATGTAAATGTTGTACACATATGTGTATATAAATCTCCATAAATAGAAATTCTTGGTATAAAGAATGTCTTGTTGTATATGTTCATTGACCATCGAGGATGGTGTTCCCCTCAAAGGGGGATGGGGTTGTGCCATCCCCTGGTTAATATTTCTCCCCTGTAAAAAAAATGTAATTATTTTAAATGGCTAAGAGAGGGACATAGATTCCATTGCTTGAGGAAGAAGGTTGCTTGAGGGAATTGTTGTTTTAAATATCATTTCTAGTTGGTTGAGTGGTTTTAAATGGGGTTTACTATCCAATAAATTAATTGCAAAAGAAAAGGACTTGCCTAGGTGGAATTTAGCTCCAACAACAAGCAAAAAAAGGACAAAAAATTAAAGACAACTATGGGCTAGGTTGTCCAACATTTGATTTTTGTGCAATTGTGGAGAACGATGGGTAGTTAATCATTGAAAAAAGGAAAGAGGACCAAGATACATTAAGGGGATTCATACACACATTCTCAAAAAGGAAAACATAGAAGGTCGTGTAGAGAGAAGAATCTCTCTGGGAATGCACTGAAGTAGCGGAAGGGATCACTATATGGACTTTGTTATAAGGAAGTAAGATTCCTCCAAGGTTAGATATGAGAATGAAAAGCAAGAATAATGATAGAGTAACTTGTTGTCACTAATAATTGGGAAGCTTGTAACTAGATGAAGAAACCTTAGGGACACTTGCTAGGTATAAGTAATATATAGAGTAGTGGATTTCTTGTACGGCTGAAGAACCCACTAGAAGCTTGTGGATTGATGAAACTACAGGGTTAGGAAGAATCACTTAGTTGTTTATGAGGGTTGATGAACCACCAGGAGTTTCCTTCGAACTAAATCTCTAGTTCTTGACTCACTGATGAACCACCTAGAGAGTGATTACTTTTCCCATCAGTAGATTATCCACTAATGAACCTTACTTATTATAGCCTCTCTTCTCCTGAAAGTGAGTTGAACCCTCTAAAACGAGATGTCCTAGTGTTGGTTTAAGGGGGCTTTACCTAGGTTCATAATGTGTTCTGAACCAACAAAACTCTTAACCACTAGCCCTTTCGGCAACAACCTGTAAGTAGATTGCAATCTCACCCGAAGCAGTTATGTGAGGCTACATAACCAGGTTTTCACAACTAGAGGGATATGTGCGTTGTTGCGTATGTGTATTTACTTATGTTTTATACCTTCCTACAACTTTGAATACATGAAAAAATTCGCACTAATGATTAACTTTACAGAATTACCCTTATTGCATCAAATAACAGAAAATAGTTAACATGCATTCTTTTGTGCAATTCAGTAAAAGGCATGCATAATGATAGTAAAAACAACAGAGAATGAACACAAAAAGATACACAATATTTTGCCAAACTTATTCTTTATTAATACATATACATATTCAACTTATGCACCTAGTTATAGGTGGTCTGCGCACTCAGTTGCAGAGCCTTCCCAAAGTAGAAACTCAAGACAAAGAATACAATTCACTTATGATCTTCTATCGTCACATTATTCCATTAAAAATCATTACATCTCCTTATATACATTACATCATTACAAAAAACATGGTCCATATACCATGCATTCAACAAAACCATGACTAATACCCGAAACCCGTTACAAGACAAGGGGTTTTTGACCCACCCCAAAGTCCCTAAACACTGCACTATGAATAAAAATTCACCAGCTTCGCATGCTTCGCTCCTGAAAATATGGAGTCTTTGACCCAAAAATTGGACCAACTTGGGCTATGCCCAACAAGCCCCCAACACTCATCTGTGACTCGACCTGAGTCACTCATCTACGGTTCCTTTGATCTTTGCTGCAATCCCGTTGTATACTACATTATACTATTGGACTGTCTCTGCCATTTGTTTCTCTTGTTTGCACGTCTCTTCGAGCAATGCCTCTGCGATTGGGCCAACAACCTTTTGTAGTATCGCTACCTCCCTTTTCTTTAATTCTTTGATCCTGTTGTCCAATGGATGAGATAGCTTGAGCGCATCATCTTGCCATTGCTAATTCCTTTCTTGTAATATCTACTCCTTCCTCTGAAGCTCATCTATCTATTTTTGGAGTTTCTTCCCTTCAGTAATGTTGGTGAGTCTCTACAAGATTTGTAAGGTCTTTATAGTTGTGAAGATCTCATCATGCTGCTTCTGCTTCCCTGTAGTCTATCAAAAAATCTTTGCACAGATAGGCAACCTAGTTAAACTGGAATCATGCACTGCACTATGCAGCCGAATATACTACTCCTGTAGGCACTTCATTGGCCCTGCACTTCCTAATTATCTTTCCTGCCAAGATGTGCATGGAAAAACACACTCCTTGTTCATCAATGGAGTTGATGTCATATCCCTATGACTTCTTCACTAAGCCAAACTTTTCCTTCATCATTTGTGCCATCTCCTTATCCTTATTCTTACCCACAAATTCTTCTGCAAGGTCTTTTCCATGATGAGAAAACACTATGCTTTTTTTTATTAACATCTCATGAATCAAGATCCTCATCCCTATCCAAATACATTCGTCATGTACCAGTGTGAGCAGCTACCGTACACATATTGTATTGTTTGTGCTTCGACTAAAGTGTGACACATTCAACATGTTCAAGATGCCCACTCTCTACAATATTGCAGCCCATTAGAATAGTTCCAACTTCATGACTCCACTATTTGGGTACCGAAACTGCTTCAGATATCTACTCAGTTCAAATTGAGGGTAATTTCTTCAATCGTTAAAGTCCCATTCTTCCATATTTAGCTGGGGAATCCTCCCCAACGCTTTGATCTCAAATGACACTTCCTCCAATAGCAACAGAGTGAACACTTCTAACTTTCCATCCTTGGGCTCCTTAACCGGATGGGCATTTGGTTTTCTTGGTGGCATGTAAGGTGGGAGCACAGCAAGAATCTCTTCTTCCTCTATCTGCATGCATTGAAAGCCTCTTCTTCTCTATCGTTGATTTGTTGAGGCACCTTCTATTGTATTAGCTTATTTCATTTCTGCATCGGATTCTTCCCCTTATCTCTATGTTCTTCGTGCAGACTTCCATCTGTGTTTTCTTCCTCGGGGGTGTTTTGAGTTCTACCATAGAGAACTTAGCTGGTCTCTTCTCCTACTTCTTCTGTGGTCGTGGTTCTGTGGCCGCCTACTTTCTCGATGACCTCTGGCATCTTGGAGACATGGGTGCCTTTGCTCCTTCTGCCTCCATAATACCCGCTAATCCATTCTTTGTAAATATTCCAACAGTTCTTTAAAACTCCTCTCAGACGTACAATAGCTGTCTTCTATGCAATTTCTCAATTTCTCCAGACATAAAAGTGTCAAATGTGGCATGGCATGTAGTTTTTATCGTAAATTTGAATTCCAACCTCATGATTTCTTCAAGATTTTCTCATTTAATGTAAGTATGGGGCTAGATACAACCAGTTTTGTTTCATAAATGCTCTTTTCCTGCATCCCTTAATGCCAGTTTCCTTTTAATGGTAAACTTTTCCTTTGAACGGTTATATTTCTAGGCAACTTCGACGAACCCTTCCTCATGGCGTAGTCACCTATTATTTGTCAAAGTTCCTTCGGACTTTGTCGTATTCCTGAATATCACGTAGTAATATTCCTTCAGTGAAGTCCCTTTCTATAGAGTAGTTTATAGTCCCATGAACACTTCCAGCTGTAGGTGGCACTAAGACATCCTTTCCTTTTATTTTCAGTGTGAATATCTAGGGATAGAGTTGTCCCTCTATATCTTCAATCTATTGCAATTCACTCATCCCAGAATTAGCTGATCGTTCAAATTCGCGAGTTCAACTGCACCACCATCAGAGATGTGCTTGATGATATATGGTCCTAACCAATGTGTTTTAAATTTTCCTGGGAAATTTGCAATTTTTTTGTCATATAGTAATATAAGATCTCCTTCTTTGGATGTCTTCTTCTTGATATTCCTATCATGCTAGGCTTTCTTCCTTGCTTTTTGTACTTTTTAATGGAGCCCTGCTCCAAACTCTGTCTTCTTCTAGGGCTAATATTTGTTACATTCTTTCCTTCATAATGTCATGGTCTTCCATATCTATGAAAATTGCGAGTATCAAGCTTGTCACAATGTATTCCATAGGCATAATTTCCTCTTGCCCATATACCAACCTAAACAATTTCTACCCTATCAATCTCTTACGTGTTGTTCTACATGCCCACAACACCACTGGTATTCTCAAATCCTAGTCATCTTTGTTCACATTAGATGCCTTGGTCAATGCATTCTCCGGAATATTATTGAAAGCTTCCACTGTTCCATTTTCTTGAGGATGATAAGGAGTTCACTTCTGGTAATAAACATGTAATTCTTCAATTAGTGCTTCGATAGTCTTGTTCAAGAAATGTGTGCCTTGGTCACTCATCAAGATATTTAGACAACCAAACCTCGACAGTATATATTCAAATATGAACTTCCCAATAGTTTTTGTGCTGTAATCCTTCACTAGTTGTGCCTCAACCCATCTTGTCAAATAATCAATTGTAGTGATTATATACCTCACACTAGCCTTCATTCCTGGTAAACTAATAGGCCCAACAAAGTCAATCACCCATTTATCAAAATCCTGCAAAGTTACCTATGGTACTAGCGGCATCTCATCTCTTCTAGGTGGATTTTCTGTTCTTTGACATACATCACATGCTTGGAAAATTTATTTTTCATCCTTATGTACTGTGGGCCACCATAACCCAGCTCTCAATATCTTCTGCGTAGTGGATTTTCCTGCATAGTGCCCTCCTACGACTCTCCATGAGCTTTTATCAGAATACTCTATTATTCATGTTCAGGGACATATCTACACAGTACTTTATTTGATCCCATTTTGTACAAGTGTCCAGCAATCAATGAGAAATCAACTACTCGAATGACCAACTCCTTTTTCTTTATAGTGTACTCCACAGGTGTCATTCCTATGGTTAGAAACTGAATAATATCCATGAAGTGATCATCTACAACTCTAATTGCAAATAGTTGTGCTTCAGATAGGTTATCCTCGATATTTGTGGGTTCTTCTCCTGTCTCTATTCTTGATAGATTATCAGGTTCTACATTTAATTTCCCTAGATTTACTGTAACTTCTAAGTCATATTCCTGGAATAATAACAACCATCGATAGATATTTCCTCCTAGAATAGGATTATTCACTAAATATTTTAGCAAAGGGTGATCAGTGAACATTTTTAAATGTGCCCCCAACAAGTAGTGCCTGAAATTTCCCAACACATACACCATAGTTAATCCCTCTCTTTCTGTCATGCTATAGTTATTTTTCGTGTTGGACAGTTTCCTGCTTGCAAATGCTATGGGGTGATCAATTTCCCTTACTTCTAGTTGTCCAAGCACTACACCTAATGTTATGTAAGATGCCTCAACATGTACATGGAACTCCTTCTTCCAGTTCGGGAAAACTAGAATAGGCGCAGTTACCATCTTCTCTTTTAGTAAATCCAATCTCTTCTAACACTCTTCGCTCCATTGAAAAGTCACATCTTTCTTCAGTAGTTTATCCAACGACACATTTATCTATGTGTACCCCTTTAAAAACTCCATGTAGTATCTAGTATTTCCCAATGCCATGCACAATATTCTTACTATTTTTGGTGTTCGAAGGTTCATGATATTTGTGATCTTTGCGGGATCCACAATTAACCCTTATTTACAGACTACATGTCCCAACACTATACCAAATGGTGCACAAAAGATGAAATTATTCAATTTCATTAAGATGTGGTGTTGCCTACACGTATCCAGCATCAACCTTAAGCTTTCCTCATGCTTCTTTAGGAGACCAAAGACTGTCCAATCATGAAGTATACCTATACATAAAATTATTTACATATCTTTGAAAGAAACAATTACAACTTTGGAAAATATAGGAGGTGCATTCTTTAATTCAAAAGGCATCACCATGTACTGATAAGAGCCCCACTCTATCACAGAATTTGTTTTATGTTTATCCTCTATCACAATTCTAATCTGATGGTACCCTGAAATGCCATATGTGAAATAATAAACCTCCCATCCTCCTACATTGTCCAATACTTCATATGTAAATGGTGTAGGAAAGGGATCATGTAGGCATGCATTATTCAGCTTCCTCAAGTTAACACAAATTATTATTTCCCCCTTTTCCTTCTTTTCCTAAACCACCATGGGACTTACCCATTCAGACTCTTCGATAGGTTCAACTATCCCAGGTGTTCACATTTTGTCTAATTCTTCTTTCACCTTCTCCTTGTATTTTGGATTCAGTCTATAAGGTCTCTGCATGGAAGGCTTCCCGTTAGGTTTCAGAGGAATCTTCATGACTCCCAAATGTCCTAATATTCCCTTCATATCTGAAAACTTAGTAGGGAACAACTACTGATATTCATGCAAGAGATCTCTTATCTTTAATTCATTAATAACAAATTACTAAAACAGTTACAAACAAAAAATAAATAAACTAGTTCGGACAATGGTATCTTATCTCTAAGAAGAGATATGGAAGCTACATGCCTTCTTAAATGTGTTGCAATGAGGCTCAAAGACCTTTTTATCATTAAGAAACAATGTGAAACCCTAGCATCCAAAAACCTAACCCTAGGAGATGAAGCACCAAAATCTTGTGGACCCCGTTGGGGTTAGTTGGAACATAAACTTACTGGGGTTGTAACTTTGGAATACATTCTCTGTTTGATTATCACAATACAACATTTCAAATATGTCCAAGAGGAGGCCAAAATAAAACAAGAAGATCAATCTTTCACTTTTTCTTTTCTTTTTTTTTCAGTTTTCCTAAAACAACATCTTTTAGGTCCTCAAAATGGCTTCATAACTTTAGGGCCTGAAAACCCACCAAAAATAGTAAGTTGTGCTACAATTAAGGAAACTAAAAGAAACAATGGTGGGGGTCCAAGTGGAACAGGCAGGTGGCCCCAATATGCACCTGTATTATCCCTCACCCCTTAGGAAGTAATGGTCGACATTCCACTAAGTGCCTCCATGAGATGGGGAAACTTCTATTGAAATTGATCCCTGGTGAGCCACTTCTCTTGGTGCAGGAGTTGGACCACTTTGAAAACTTGATATAGTTGGATATTCTATTGAAAAGTGTTCTTGATCTATGTGCCCATGATCTAATCATTTATATGCCCTATTCCACACAGTTTGGGTTGATCTCCATCGGTGTTAGTTGTTCTACAATGTCTGATGTGTCTAGAAATGGTGGAAAGTATGGTTGAAGGCGGTCTGCATTGAACATTGGGTGCAGGCCAAGGAATGGGGGAATGATGAGCTTGAAAGCATTGTCTTCCACAACCTTGGTGATAGTGTAAGGCCCATATCAGAGTGGTTAGATCTTCTTATGGGCTATGGCAAGTCATTCTTTCTGTAGTTGCAACCAAACTTTGTCGCCCACATGAAATTTATGTGGCACTCGACTTGTACCTGGAATTGGAATTCTCCAAGCTATCGTGAACCTACTAGTGGATGTGTTGGATGTGCTCAGCAAACATGGTTACTTTATAAGCCTCTACTGTACATTTTTGGATTATATTTTTGTATTCAGTTTAGGAAAGGCAACATCAATCAAACACAAAGGTTGAAATCTGTTACACTGAAATTTGTCACCATGACTATCTGTAGTTAATATGACTCCATCAATAGTCATATTATACTCCTTGTCAAGCCTCATACCTCTGCTCTTCATGTCAAACTTCAAAAAGAGAGAAAGTCACTTAAAAACATGTTTATCTCTGGGTACGCAGGTTCTCTCTACCTTGCCTGCGTGTACGCATTCCAAACACGCTGTACCTGCGTACTTTACGCTCTGTAAGCCAAAGGATGGGTGCGTACCCCTGTAAAGGTCAAAAGGCG
>APFE030602622.1:74310-99290 GCA_000404065.3 Pinus taeda | reverse complement strand
CATGTTTATCTCTGGGTACGCAGGTTCTCTCTACCTTGCCTGCGTGTACGCATCCCAAACTTATTGTACCTACGTACTTGTACGCTCTGTAAGCCAAAGGATGGGTGCGTACCCCTGTAAAGGTCAAAAGGCGCGAGTTTCATCTTAAAAAAGTTACTTGTGGTCACTTCTATAGCTTTCTAGAAGAGTGTTTGACGTGTATTGAGCGCCTCCAGATGGTTCATGCATCCCTATGATAGAGGAACTTATCCCATCAAGAGAGGAGCAACCCCATCCAAAAGAGGGAGTATCCCATTGATGTTGGAACTGAATAACTTCCTCTAGAACACTATAAATACAGGCATTGGGCCAAGGGAGGGGAGGTTGAAAGCTGAACATTCCAAAGGGTAGATGCTGCTGGAATTAGGACTTCCATTGTAAGCTTGTGAGGAGAGATTACCATCCTTTCTTGTTTTATTTGGAAGTGGGTGAGCTTGTCAAAGTAGAGGAAAACTCTTGCTGGACCCTGGGAGGAACTTGCACAACACCAAGGCTCAGGTTGTAATGGTTTCTTTTTTTGTTTCCTTAATACAAATAAGTCCATTCTTCTCAATGATTTGTTGTTCATGAATTTTTTCATATACTCCTTGGTCTATATGTTGAATATGCTTTGTTTTATGGAATATTCAGGTGTTATGTAATCGTTTGATTGTTAGTGTATGCAGGTTTCAAAGTGAAGGAGGAGCTCATCTGGATCGACGAGGCTAGATTGCTACAACAAGCGTTGGACTTGAGGTAGGATCAAAAAACACTTGGTTTCTCATAGAATAATGCATATTTAGAGAAGGATTGCTCTTGTTTGGTTTGTTTGTCACTAGAGAGTCTTAGACTCCTAGGGAGGTTAGGTTTGTCCGCAAAAATAACTCTTTCTGCATGACAAAATCCCATATGCACTTAAAAGGGACTATGACCAGTTGAGCTATGGGGAGATTTGTTATAACTGTGTTGAACATAGGGAAGGCTCTCATCCCATGTTTGTGGATGCTTGGAGTTGTACATGTGTAGGATGTCAAATATCATCCTATTAACAACCTTTATCTAGACACCAATCTAGGGATGGAATGCAATTGAATTGGTGAGTTTCATGTCCAATAGTGTCCAGAGGCTCGACCAAAATATGCTCAAGAACCTTATATCTTGATCTGATATAATGGTCTACGGGATCCCAAAATGTACCCACACTTGTTCAAAAAAGAGTTTGGTAGTGTCCTCTATTGTGATATTCTTCTTATAGGATGGCAATAAAGCCATCTTGAAAAATCTATCCACAACCACAAATACACAGCCATTACCATGCTTGGTAGAAGGGAGGTCTAACCGATAGTCCATGGGGATGGATTCCTAGACCTGGATGGGAGTAGGAAGAGAAGTGTGCAGACCTTGCTTCTTGATGGTTTGATTGGTGATGACATAGGTAGTATAGGATATGATATATTTTCCAACATCCTGTCATAGTTTTTTCCAATAAAAATACTTTTGTAGTAAAACCACAATTTTCTCCACACCAAATTTTCCTTCAACCTAACTATAGTGCACCTCCCAAATTATTTTGGCATGCTCTCTTGAAGGAACATAAAGGTGGCCTAGGTAGCATAAGAATGCATCCTGGAGTTGGAAATATGGAACTTGCTTTCCATCCACTAGCATCTGGTATGTGGTGGTGAACTCTGGATCACTTTCATAGAGTTGCAACCATACATAGGCCTTGTGGACACAAGCATTGAGAATAGTAGTCAAACAAGCATTGAGAATAGTAGTCAATGTTGCAACTGGGGGCCGATTGAGGCAACTTACAACATGATTGGTGTTGCCCCTTTTGTATTTAATGTTCAAGTGGAATTATTGCAGATATGTAGACCACTTCTAATGGAAATCGTTCTACAACTTCCCTTGTGTTTGTATAAACTGAAGAGGTCAATGATCTATGTGGATGACCATTTCCTTCCCCATAATGTAGTGTTTCAATTTCTGACAAGCTTGCGTGATAGAATACATCTCTTTATCATAGGTGGGGTAATTCCTAATTATATTAGAAAATGTCTAACTATTATAGGCCACCAGATGCCCTTGTCAATGGGTTAGAACTGCACCAATAACATAGTTAGAGGCATCTGTCTCAATTTCAAATGCTTGTTCCAGGTATAGCAATGTGAGTACAGGTGTAAAGTAGAGGCAGTGTTTTAGCTCAATGAACACCTTCTATTAGGAATTAGAATAGGAAACCTTTTCTTTTTCTTTACACTTGGTAACTTGACTCAAAGCCCAATTTATATGGGAGAATCCGAACACGAACATTCGATAAAAAATGGTAAGGCCGAAAAAGCTGTGAAACTTTGTAAGGATGGTCAGGGCTATCCAATCTCGAATGACTTGGATCTTAGCCAAATCCACATGCATGCCTTGCTCATCTATGATGTAACCTAGATATTGGACTTGGTTGATGCCAAAGGTGTATTTCCCCAAGTTGGCACATAATTTATGTTGCCGCAGGGTTTGAAGGACCTATCAAATTTGTTACAACTAGTCATCCCAAGTCTTGTTGAATATGAGGATGTCAACCAAATAAAAAACCATGAACAAGTTAGTGAAGGGCTACAAGTTTTTATCCATCATCCTCATAAACGTTGCATGGGGAATTTGTAAAACTAAAAGGCACGACGAACCATTCAAAAAGGCCTTACTTTCATTTGAAGGTGGCCTTCCATACATCTATGGACTCTATTAGAACCTAGTGATAGCCAAACTTTAAATCGATCTTGCTAAAATACATGCCCCCCTTAAGTTGATCCAAAAGTCAATTAATCTGTGGGATTTGATACCTATTCTTGATAGTGATTTTGTTAATGCCCAATAATCAATGTAGAGTCTCCAAGTCCCATCCTTCTTCTACACAAGTATAATAGAAATCCCCCAAGGTGGGGAACTTGGTCGGATGTGTATTTTTTGTAGAAATTCTTGGATTTGTCACTTGATCTCTTCATTTTCCATAATGGAATGATAATATATCGACCCATTAGACATATGTGCTCCAGGAGTTAGGTCGATCAAATGATTGACCTGATAGTGCAAGGGTACCCTTGTGGGTGAGGAGAATATGTCTTTGTATTCTTCCATGATCTTATCCACCTACTTCTTATGTGGAGGAACCCTTCCCAAGGGCCATGGATGTGGCCACAATCTTCCCCTTACTTTGAGAGTGAATCAGAAAGAAAACAAATTTCCGTGTTTGGGAGATGATATTACTGCATTGCTTAACAAATAGCAAAGAGATGGCGGTAGGCGGATCTACCTCTGGTATCTGATATAACTTATTGCCTAAAGAAACTACAATAGTGTGAGGCTTAGCCTTATACATAACATGATGGTTCCAAAATTATGACTAATACATGTTGGAAGAGGGATCCCCCAAGGGCAGTTTTGGGGCTAAAAGCCCATGTTTAAGTCAACTTTTTGTAATATTAGTGTAAATACTCCACATTTTGAGGTCACGGAGCGTGTAAGTATTATGTGTCTCAAAGGGTAGTCCACCCTTATTTTTGTAAAGTAAAGTCAGATGTAAGAGATATACCCATGGTCGGCAGACCATGGGATTGTATAAAAAGAGCTAAGCTCTAAGTAGTTAGGAGGATAACAAGAGGAAGAGAGCCATAGCTTAGAGCAACAAGTCTAAGTCTTGGGTTGTATCATAGGTAGAGGCTCTATAGCTGTGTGCAGAGGCCTAGGGCAGAAGTCCGCACCTAAGTGCGCAGACCCCTACAACTGTGTGCGCAAGGTGAACAGAGTCTGTAATACTTGAAAGATATTAATAAAAGGAGTTATTCTGCAATTTCTGCGTATTTGTTCTGTTGATCGGTTTGGATATTTTTTTGTATGAAGTTCCTTTATTATGCTTATATGGTGCGTGAATGAATGCAATTACATTGAATAATTAAATGGAATCACGAATATCTTCTTACGTGGTGATAACTTTAAGTATTTAATAAGATAATAAAAACACTTAGGATAATTAGGGAATATGTACAACACTTGAGCCCTAGGTTAGGGTTGCGCAAAGGTTGATCGTATACTTTCGTGAAGGTATTGAAGGCCAGAATAAAGGGGTTTTCTTACAAGCCCTAAAGCGAGATCATCTGCGCGAAGGTAGGGATAGAAGAGATCAAACGACATCACAACCATCTTAAGAGTGCACAGACTTGGTTCCAGCATCGCCACATACTGCTTTGGGTGAGATTTCGGTCCAAACTCTGCAGGCTAATGCCGAAAGGGCCAGTAGTGTAGGGATTTGTTTGGCTAATTAACGTTGAACCTAGGTCAAGCCCCCACAAGCCAACAAATGGTTCTGTTGCTCGGACCGGAATCTGCATGAGATATGTGTGATGTCGTATCACAGGAATCCAACTAAGAATGAGATTGGAGACTGTATGATAGAAAAATCCATGAATTTGTGGCACAGGAGAATAGAAACCTGCAACTGACAAAGGAAAAATGGTTGGACCGGTACCTGTATACAGAGATCCACTAGTTCTTTTTCAGCTCTTTCCCTATTGGGCTATACGAGTGGATCACGAAGCTAGCAGATAGTCAAGGAAGGTGGAAACTTGACGGTCCTATTGTGTGGACCCCAAAGCTAGTGCGAAGATTGGAAGAATTAGAGGATAAGATCGCCTACGCTATTGATCATTAGCTCGATCATGTCATAGGAGGATTTGTGACTAAATTTGTGGTTGACACCTCAGTCAGGTATAGTGAGGCAGAGCGACGCTTTTTCAAAGGACTGTGAGGTAAGTACGTAAAATCTTTGAATACTTGAATTAAAATGTTGTTGTGCAAAAATTTGAGTTATGGAGCTACCTTGATGTCTAGGACTATGCGAAGTAGAAAGATTTACAAAAATGAAGGAAATAAGGGTCCAGAGTATAGCCCCTTGATCTCACCTCCATGAAGGGCTGAAGAAGGGATAGTGTAGGTTTCTCCACGAAGCACTATTCAGTTAATAAGACAAGGATTCCCACGAATACGCCTCCACCCACACCGCCTTTGTCTTCACCACCATTGCCTCCAGCTTCACCCTTACCACCTCCACCTCCACCGTGGTTGAGTATCGAAAATATAGTGAAGTTTCCTTTGTTCAAAGGCTTGAGCAATGAGGACCCAGACCAATTCTGGTTCATTGTGAGGGTTGTATGGGAAGCTCAAGGTGTTATAGATGATAACATGAAGAAGGCAACATTGGTTACTGCTCTTCAAGATCGCGCGCTAACCTGGTATATTAAGTACTCTAACGATAACCCGAATGCTGGAGTAGTAGACACCCAGGTAGCACTAAATAGGGAATTAGCAGGCCTAAATCTAAGGTGCAGTCGATTATGGGATTCAAAGAGATCATTATGCGACCAGGTGAGATGCCTTGGGAACTAGATCAGAGGTTGAAGTGTACAATCCAAAAAGCCAACATGAATTTGACAGATGGACAACATCACGAGTGGTTTGTGGCTTCGCTACTACCACACTTAAGGAGTGCAATGTCGCAGTAGAAGATAACAACTCAGGCAAAGGCCTTGGAGATTGCCATGAGACTACATGAGACTCGATGCAAGATCTTAATCTAGGAGTTTAGTATAGCCATGCGCAGCTGAAGAATTTGTGACTTGAGATGCAAAGTTTGGAGCAGAATAGGACAATTAGGCCAGAGGTACACGAGGAGGTATGGTGCTTGAAATGCAAGAGTGAGGGTCATGACAAAGGCCATTGCCCGTTCTTTGCAAATTACATTGTAGGAGGAGGACTGATGCCTTTAAGGCCGAAAGCTCAAACAGAACCTAGCACAGGGCCTGAATTTTGTGCACTATCTGTCAGGTAGTTCGAAAACATGCCACAGGGAACTGTCACCTGCTACAAAAGTATGTACAAACACTGTAACAACTGTTCTGCAATTTTTGTAGGTTGGTAAGATATGATGAGCGTACTTGCAGGAGCTATGAATTGATGATGGATAGAACTCCCACTTACAGCGTTCGGGCCGAAACGTGGCCCCTCGACCAGAATGGAGGGATGGTGCAGATGGGATTTCAAGGGTGTGAATGAGGCCGAGGTAGTGGAGGACTTGGTAGAGGTCGTGAATAGTTGATTTGCTACAATTATGGAGGACCAAGACACTATGCCCGCGATTTCACTAATCCAACTCATCCATTGTGCAAGTATTGCATGTTGTTTGATTATGAAACAGAAGACTGTCCTACACTGATAGATAGGATACGTGAAAAAGGGGTGCTACCACCTCCATCGACTCAGAACCTACAGATTATGAGATCTGAGCCACGTGAGGAAGATACAAATGTAAATATAGTACTCGGAAGTGGAATCATGATGGGATATGACAAGGGGAAATATCCAGAAGATAGTACATGGGTTCACAAAGCCCTAATGAAAGAGGTTGAATTCAATTTGGAGCGCGCTCGTCAAGCCTTCATGGAAGCTAAGAAAAGCTTCACTGAGGCCTCCACCTTAGGAAGCAAGGATAAGCCTCAACCGGATATGGACCCATCTATGCTCACAACTTTCCTGGGAACCTATATGAAGTTACTACATGACAGTAAGGCTGTGAACAGCCTACAAGAACTCATCAATAGATGCGTTGGAACCGCTCCAGGTGAGCTACATGTAGTACAAAAGATTGGCAAGCATAAAATAAGGACGAGACGGGAGATGAGTCTGACAACACAAATAGGAGAGTATGAAATGGATCAGGTCATTTTGGACCTGAGGTCAAATGTGAATGTCCTTCTGAAGCAAAATTGGGAGCGAATGGGGAGACCTACACTACAATGGTCTCTGATTCAGCTAAGGATGGTGAATCAACAAAAAAATCATCCCTATGGGGTGGCTCCAGGGAGTGATTGTGGATATTGTGGGAGTGAGTGCGCTGGAAGATTTTGAAGTAACAGAGATGGTGGATGATAGCAATGGTGGATGATAGCAATCCCTACCCTATGCTCCTGGGAATTGACTGGGCTACTGATATGAATGGGGTAATCAATCTGAAGAAGCAAAAGATGATCTTTGAGAAGAAATCACTGTGCGTGATAATACCCCTAGATCCTACTGAAGGATCACGTTATACGAAACCAATCCATGACTATGAGAGTGATGACAACATGGACTGTATCTATAAGATAACAACATGAAACCAAGATTGGGTGAATCCCACTGCAGATGGATAGATTACATGGGATCGCGAGAGTTCCTACACTTCGAACTCTGACAAGGAAGTAGAATACTGGCATAATTGGTTACACGAAGTAAGCACGCTAAATTACAACATGATGACCCGGTCGCTACGCTATGTGTCGTTAAAGGCAAGAAATATTCCTATTTATGATGGTATAAATGAGGTAGATATCTTTTTGGATGCATTTGAAAGGGAGGTATGAGAAAATTAGTGCTTTTAGGCCTTGGACTGGGCACTGCGCGCTACACCTGCAAGATGGTGGGGTGCGCACAAGGGAAGCTTTGATGATTGGTGTGAATGTAGGAGGATGATGAGAACATGATTTGGGAAGCCTAAGATGTGACTGGCAGGAAAGTACGATGGGCAGAATGATCCATGCACACATCTGGCCAAATGGATATAGGCTTAAGGAGAAAAGCCCCAACCTGAGTGGGTGCACCTATTCTGTCATACCCTTGATGTTATCCTAATGAATTGGTATATAGAAACAGATCTCTGCCATGGGATAGGTGACTGGGATATCCTACGCAAAGGATTAATGATGACATTCAGTTTTGAGGATAGGTTTGGCAGTATTGATGAAGCACTAGAAGAGGTGAAAGCAACCATATTTAGGATACCGTAGGATCCTTTAGACATAATTCAGCCTGAATGGGATACTCAACTAAGTCACATGCTCAAATGTTATAATGTAACTGTTGAAGATGAGGATGAGGATCCACGGAAGATTAAAATTCCAGAAACAGAAGGCCATCGTGAGGTTCAAGGACCGTCGATTGAGAACCCTGATATAACCATGCCAGTGGAAACAAAACAAGTGAACATTAGTACGGAGGCAGAACCTAAATTCATGAAGATTGGAGACTATTGGAATGACGTGAAAATGGATAAGGTTGCTGAATTTCTCCACGAATACTAAGACTTATTCCCCACCAAGTTTACGAATTTTAAAGGAATAATCAGAGATCTAGGAGTGATAAAGATCACTTTAAATCCCGACACGAAGCGAATTAAGCATAGGCCTTACTGCCTCAATCCGAAATACAAGGATAATGTCCACTTAGAGCTAGACAAGATGCTAGTGGTAGGCATCATTGAGCCTGTGGAGGAATCTGATTGGGTACTTTCAATTGTTGTTTTTGTTGAGGTTCCCCTTTGAACTCAATACACCTCAAGCCTTGGAATCTAGCTCGAGGGTGACAAATACAAGTCATAGTGGATGTAGCTTGTCTATGGTTGGGTGGAGAGATAAATTCTTGATCTTAGTTTTGTGTTTGTTTTGTTGTATCAAATACATATTTTCTCATACATTTTAAATTGAATATTATGTACAAGTTATTGTCTTGGTTACATTTTTAAGCTAATGCTGAGGAATGTGATTCTTGCATGTTAATGGACATTGGTTTTCTTGTATGTATGGTTAATGAAAGGTTGATTTCTGAAAATTTGGCATAAGCATGAATTATTGTCTTTCTTTCATCAATTTGACAAGCATGAGTTGTTGACTACTTGTTTTTAATTTCTCTCTATATGTGTGTTGATCTATTAAAAGAACCAAATCATTATGATGGGGTGGAATTTTTTTAGTCCCCTTGTAGTACATTCGAGAGAATGCACTTGAATGTGCATGTGTTGGGTATAACTCCTTGTACAATAATTTTTCTCAAGTTATATTGTTAAAAGTTTCTATGAAATATTTAATGAGTTTGGTTATCGGTCGTGACTCAAGTTCCATGTATTTCATGGCCTCAAGGCACTAGGAACTCTGGTGAAGTCATAAAGTTAACGTTTTTTTTCCCAGGCCAAAGAGTCGCATGTTGCAGTGTCTTTGTACACAAGATAAATACTTGTGGAATTCTCTAGGTGTTAAAATGTTGTAAAACAAACTTAAAGTCACCCTTTTCCTACTAAGTTGGGTGATGTAAAGGTCGGATGGAAAGGCCAAGTCTCATTATAACCTGTACTCGTTCAATGGCGGGTTGTGGGGTTAGTGGGTGGGACCCATAGGTTGAATTCAAGCATATCAAGGTCGATGGCCAATTCAAGGGTTGAGACGACTCGCAGGTTGGGGCAAGCCCTTGAGTATTCTGGAGGTCAAACCAACCTTTAGGTTGGTGGTCAAGGATCATTCCTTGTTGTAAAGTTAATACGTTGAGGATTTTGGAATAGGCCGACTTCATATTTCTTGGAAGATTATACCTATCTATTTGGGTTTTTCCACAGTGGCAGAGCACCATATGAGTGACACATGGAAATTAGTATCACATGTTAAGGTTTTAATTGGCCTATATTTTAAAAATCATGTATTTTGATTCGTAATTTGAATTGAGATGAAATTTATATTGTAGAAATAAACTAGATGAGATTAACAAAATTATGTTATCCATCTTATGTTTTGAAGAACTTGAAAAAGGTCAAAAAATTAGATCCCGCCTCCATAATTGAACCTTGGGGGTTAGCTAAGCATAGTGACCTTCTCCTTCTAGCTCTAGTTGGGGCTCACGTAAGGCGGGGTGTGCTACATTCGTGGTCTTCTCTAGTTTTCAAGTAAACTAAGATTTCATCCACAAAAACCAATAGCATTTTTCAAAATATGGGATGAGAATGTTGTTCATCAAGCACATACATGGGGGTGATGCATTCGTGATCTCAAATGGCACATCTACAAACTCATAGTGTCGATACCTCAGCCCAAAGGTTTCTTGTGGATGTCTTCATCCTTAGTCCAAACCTGATAGTACCTAGACCTCAAATATATTTTTTAGAACATCACAACGCCTCTCAATTGATCAAACACGTCATTTATTTTGGGAAGTGGGTGCTTGTTCTTCATTGTAGCTATATTAATTTTCCTATAATCAATCCACAGCCATAACTTGTCATCCTTCTTCTTTTTAAACAAAATTTGGGCTCCCTAGGGTGACACACTGGGTCTAATGTACCCCTTATCCAATGTTTCTTTCAACTTCATATTCAACTCCACTAACTTAGGAGCACTCATAAAATATGGATATTTCGAGGTTGTAACTACCCCAATAATAAAATAAATGGTAAATTTGATGTCCCTCTTGGGTGGAAATCCCAATATTTCTTTTGAAAATGAATCATTAAACTTCTTCAACATCGGGTGAGTTTCTACTTGGCCTTGCTACTTTTTGACTCGCTATTCACTTGGATTGCATATAATGCACACCCCTTCCAATTGCATATTTTCACTTGCAATGTTGATATGTGTGTAAGTGTGATATTATTCTTTATCCCCTACAACATCAATTCCTTACCATTGTCATTGAGGCACTCCAACATCTTATTGTAGAAATCAATTTTAGTTTCATGGGCCACTAACCATTCCATGACAATTAGAGTATCATATGAGCATAATGGTAAAAGGTTGAGAAGGTTGAATTAGAGATGATGTTCACTATCATGGGGCATGACTCTACCATATATGTCACCATGGAAAGTTTTAGGGGCTAATATTCACATGTGGGCTAATTTTCCATGATTTTTCCAAAAAAAATATTTGCCAATTTCCATTTTTTATAAAAATGGTTTGCCCAAATTTTACGATATAAAATTATTATACCTTAAAAATGGCCAAAATTATATAGAGAGTATATATATAATTATTATAAATTTTAATCATTTTAAAAATACATCAATAAACATTTTATAATTTTCATATTAGGGACTAGTAAGATTCGCCAATGTTTTTAAACTTCGAGATAATTTTCCATCCTTAAAATTTTCCCTGTATTTCACCCATCTTTTGGTTCCCATGGTTAGCTACACTAGCCACAATTTATCATGGGTTTTCTCATGCAAAGCACATTTCTTTGCAACCTTCAGCCTTGATATTACATAAATTAGAACCTGAGTCAATTAAATTGAAATAGGTTGGTTAATGACCATACCTTTCATTTTGATTACTAAATGTTGATGGTTTGCCTACCTATTGTCCAATGTGGCATGAATTCAAGGTATATTATGAGCCATTTCATTTATTATTGATGCTTCTTGCACATTTTACAACTTTGTTCCATTTTTCTATTGTTGAGAAATATTTCTCTGCAAATGGTTCTCTCCACATGTCCAACACTACATGATTGCTTTCCTAAACCCCTCAGCCTCTTCTCTTGCTATTTTAGTGGGCCAATTTCTATTGGTAGTAGTGTGTTTTTGTTGATGTTCATTCTTGGAAGGAGTGGTGAATTTCACATTCTTCCTTCCTTTCCTATATCCTGAGGATTTTTATCCTTTTCCATTGAAGTTGGTCTTATTTCTCTATTTCCAGTTTGTTTGGGACTCAATTTTGTGTTTGGACTACTCATAGAAATATTTAGATTTTTAGATAGTGTATTCTAATGTTCTTGGATCATAAAACTCAATCTTGTCTCGATAAGCTTATGGTAACCCATTGAGGTACCTTTGAATCTTCACCTTCTCATCTCTTATATATGGCACATGCCTCAACAACTCTAAAAATATATTAGTGTACTCATCAGTTGTAAATTTCCCTAGCTTATGCTCACAAAATTCCTTAAATTCACTGTCATAATACCTCTTAGACAAGTACTTCTCCTGAAATATTTCTAAAAAATTATCCATGACAATTCCTTCTCCCTAATTTCCTTAAAATTTCTGAAATCCTCCCACCATATATCAAGTTTTCCTTTCAAGCTCGAAATGGCTACTTTGTCATTTTTTTTTGGAGTAGTCATGCACTTTGAAGTATTTCTTCATTCCCAATAGCCAAGGTTGTGCATATTTATCCTTGTTTATCTCTCCATCAAAGGTAGGAGGATTTGCTTTCTTGAAATCTTCTGACTTTGATATCTTATCACTTCTCCTTTTATGATGGTGACTGCTGAATCTTCGATGTGATTTTCTTATATTTGTGCCTATCTAGATATCTTGCACAAAGCCCATGTTTATTATGCCTTTGCAAGTTTGATAATATCTATAAAATCACTACATTCACCTATGTTTTCCTTTCTTATGCTTTGATGAAATTTTCATTGTCTACCTTGCAACTTCTCAATTTAGCTCTCAATCTCCTCAGAGTATCCATCCATTCAACGAATTTCCCCTTCACTTCTTCCCCATTGAATCCTTTACCTGACCATGAGGGAATATTTTAGTGTCACACTATACCATTATACTACTTATTCTTTAATTTTCTTGATGGAATCTCTTATCTCTATCTCTCTATGTGTTGTTACCCACACATAGATATTAGTTAAACCAAACATAAATAAACATATTTAAAGATCACATTCGTATGTTTGCAATAAGCATCTTGATTTGAAACTGAATGTAAATCAAATCCCATGTTAATATGCTAGTTAGAAACCAACATAACATGTTAGCAATCTGTCAATTCAACAGTCATATCAATTATAACCATACAATTAGTATACATGAGAATATAGCAATTATCCTATAAAATTAGGCATTTATCATGTGTGAGCCTCTCTAGGTCCAATGTTGAACCTTCACTCTAATACCACTTTGTAACACTCCCTCCCACCCCCTTGTACTATCTCTAGCAATGGGAGGTGTTACTTATTGACTTGAATAGATCTCCAAGGTATGTTATGAAGATGGGGTTGCAAAATTCCTCCTCTTTCAATGTTTTCATAATTAAATTTTGATGCCACCATTGCACTCAACTCATCAAGGGTCTTTTGGAAATATAAAACTTATGTCAATATGATTCTCAGATTGAAATTTATGCCCATTTAAAGTTTAGACAATAAAATTAGGCCATATCAACATTTATTTTCCATGTGGCACAACCACATTAGCTCGGGCGTAGCTCCACATCAATATTGTATTACCACGCCATCCTGACATGGTCACCACAGGGTCTTGTCCCTATGTTCTTGCAAGGATTTCCTCATTGAACCCATTTTGGTCCATATCCCAATTTTGATGGGGGTCCACAGACTCACGCCACATCACCTAGATGTGGTACCTCATTCAATGCCTAAATTTCAAGGCCAAGTGATGGTCTATGAGTGCTGATAAGGTTCCATAGTGGATCCATTCCTTATCCATGTCATGTTGTCGGGGTTACCACCACCCATGGTGTTTGGCATTAAATAATTTGGGGGCCATATGTGATGAGTGTAGGGTGGTCCCATCAACTAATGAGTCCAACAGACAAAAACATTCCCATCAATTGAAATCCTATCTACCACCATCTCCCCACCAAGAGTGTGTGAAAATATGTAAGAGTTGGCGAGCGGTTCATCAGCTGACAACCACAAAAGATATGAAACTTCCCATCCTTTATTTTGTTGCTTCTCGAGAGTCCAAGGAAAGAGAAAAAAGAGTAAGTTATGAAGGAAGTCCTGATAACTGAGTCTCGAGGTCTCATGCATTTAATCACTAGTCTCAGTCACATGGTTAATAATTTAGACCAAGTGCTAGGATCCCATTTCTATTGTGGCTCCCATAAGGTTTTAAGTGAAGCATTACACTAACCACAATTGGGAATTGATCCATAGTATTGATTAGTAATAAATTAGGTTGGGGTGCTAGGAGATATTTGGGAGCATCGATGCCTATGTCAAGAAGAAATTTCTCCCAAGAAGCTTCAAAGTAAGCTTTAATCAATGAACCTCGTGATACCATAACAATTTACAAGAGTGCATGATACGTAGGATCACCACATTACTCTTAAATCGAGTGACTAATAACACTAAACTAAATCCTCAATTAACTTAGAATGTATGATATAATCTACGATCTTAAGTCTAACAATGAACCATTAAATTCATAAACATGTCAAACAACTAGAAACACTTGTAATAACAAGTTAGCAAAAAGATTTCATACAACTTGAAATATTAAAATAGGTAGCCTTGCAAGTCATGAAGATAATAACCATCACATAGTTCTAGAAGTTCACATAACCATAAGGATATATATTGCAACTCATTCTCCATCAACATCAATGAATCTAGCAACCTTCCATAAGTAATGTTGAACCATAATTTTTCCAATGACATACAAGGAAATTTCATCATCCATAATTCATTTATGCATAAGTAATTATACTCATTTGAATAACTTGAAATGGTTGGAAACTAAAGGAGGGACTTGAACTCTCCACCCAACATAAGATAGATACACCACTATCTTTCTTGTAGCTAACCACCCCCGAGTTGGATCCAAAGTTTGAGTAGATTCTTGATCAAGGAATTCACCCAAAGTACAACTAGGGTATTTCTTAATTCCACGATTCTAAATCTATAATCAGGTGTTTTATCAACTATATATTTTAGGCCAACGATGTAGGAATCTATATCCCACTCTCCATGTGGTTCACCAGTTTACTTAGCAAGCACTAAGTGGTTTATCAACTTCCTCAACAAACACATAGTAGTTTATTAGCTCACCACAATGGTTTAGCTACCTTTCCTAGTGGTTATTAACCTTGCAACAAGAACCTGAGTGATTTATCAACCATTTTAGCAAGCACTAAGTGGTTTATAAACTTATTCAACAAGGACTTAGTTTTATCAATTTACTTAGCAAACACTCATACTTCAATCCTTCACTTAGCCTCCCATTGGGAATTTAGTCTTGGACACCATAGTCTAGTGGCCCATCACATCAATAGAGGGGAAATATCCCAAATTTTTAAATCACTAATATCGATTTCATCTCTAGTATTCCTTCCCATCGTCCCTGCTCAACATTCCCATATTCTTTATATGCTACCATCTCTCTCCCCTTACCTCTGACATATCATGTGTTTTCATGGCATACCAAACAATACCCTTAATTTGACTACATATTGGAAAATATCTATAAATCACATTATTTAACACCCTAGTAATACAAACCCAATACACCTTCCCAATTTAAAAAACCTCTATTTTCACTAGATATTGTAGATATCCATTTTTTCATTAACATTTTTATACCCATTTATATTTTTTCATTGGCTTTGACCTCCATTTCTTTATACCTACAAATATAAAAACCCTTTACCCCTTATATATCCCCCAATATATTATGTCATTTTTTCCTCAATATATATCCCCCAATATGAAGCCACATGGTATGGTATTTCTCTACCAGTGAAGTCCCCATGGTTGAGCTTCCATCACATCATGGAATGAAGAATACATGGGAATTTCCTCTTTCCCAATCACCTCTTCACCATGTGTCAGGTGGTGGCTTAGTAACACTCCCTTAGACTTGTATCCATGTGTCCCCCCCCCCTTCAGGATAACACTTAATATTTTTGTTATTTTCAAGTAAAATAGTTTAATAATTGAATTGTTTACAAGATTTATCTTAGCTAGTCATGGTTTCCATGTTTTCCTTTATAGTTATGACCACATATACAAAAACAAAGGGGTGTTAGAATGAAAATACTATTAAAAGCAATATCATAGAAAATGTAGAGAAAATTCCGCGAGAGTTTAATACTGTGAGTACTTCCTTCACAAAAAACAAAAAAACATCCACAAGAAGGAAAGAGGAGAGAAAGAGGTTGTATTGGTAATGATACCTTATATCATAGATATGATTAAGGAATACCTTATGAAGCAACTAAGCCCCTCAACCACTTGAAAAAACTATACAAACTAGAGTGGACAACCTTGTTTGAGCCCTCTCTTAGCATTAAATAAAATGGTGGCTACGGTATTGATAAGAATAAAAATGGAGGTAGAGGAAACAAACTCATTATCCAAATAAAAAATTGATAAATAGAATCCAAGGTGGAGCAAGAGAAATCCCATATAGATCCAAATGGCTCTATCAAAGGCCTTCAAGAGATACACCCTAGAAACCATTGATTTTTTATGCTTTATATGAATGGAATGAATTCCTTCTTGGGAAATGACTATAGCCCCACAAATTTCTCTTCGACTTAGAAAACAAAATTATTTAAGTGATATGCTATTAGATAGAATGTATTTTAGCCTACAAGTGATATTATAAACAAATTTACAAAAAGATATATTATTTGATTACCCAAAATATGTCAAATTATCCACTTATGTGATTAAGGCTATGAAATTGGAATTAAAACCCTTATAGGTCCATCCCAAATTCTTAGATTACTTCACTACATTGAGAATATCACCCCCAAGAAAATTAAAGCATTGGATTTAAAATTCCATCAGAAGATTACCAAGATCTAGACTCTTGTACTTTTGGAAGTTGTGGGAAATTCCTGGGAGATCATCTTTAGAGATTTCTTCCATCATTTTTTTATTCTAACCCTGATTAAAATGCCTTGAAATAGAGAGTCCACTTAATATATAGCTTCAATAGTGACCCTTTTAAATTTTATTTTAAGAGGCTTGAGAAATGATTGAGCCCCTCCTCAAGAATGTCTTTGAAAGAAGAAGCTTGAGAACCATCTATTTTTTTAATGGCCCATAATACCTTTCTATGGTTGGAATAATGATGAAATTTTTTCATACTTTCATCCCCTTCTTGGAGCCATATTTCATTTCTTTCCATCCCCTATTCTCTCTTATTCTAGAAGAAGATTATGATGATAGTCCTCCAAGGACTTGAGTTGAATTTTTCATTTCTTAGAAAGGAATCCCATTCCCTCACTTTCAAGACATATTTGTATTTGCGCTTCTATGTGTACAATATCCTTACTGTCCCTTTGTCATTTCTGAGTTGATCAAGAATGCTCATTTCTTTAGCCAACCTTAAATTCTCCTCATATTGTAAGGGGGTATATTTCAAACTTGATAGCTCCAAATACCTCAAAAAATCCTTTATTGGTTGCAAGAAAGAGGAACCCTTCAACAAATCAATGTTTTATCTAAAAGGGCTAGATGACTTGGCCATAAAAGGAGCCAATTCTAGAAAAATTAGGTAATGATCTAAATCACCCCTTGAAGAAACTCATTGTATAATACTTAAGTTTTCCTAAATTATAAAAGAGTCTGATAGGAGAAATCAATTTATCCTTTCAACCACCCTAGCATCACCAACTATAACAACCTGGAGTTAAAAGTTCATGTAATAAAGTTAAGAAATGAAAAATAAGAACAGTGTCATGGGACACATATTCCGAGCTAAATGTTGGGGAAAAACATCCTAGGGGGTGTCACTTTTGGTTTATTAATGGCTAAGGAAATTATAAAAGGAATTGGAAAAATAAAAGAGGTGCTAATTGGAATTTTATGTATGAAAACAGAGTAAGATTGGAGAAAAGGGAGATGAAAGGTCACCTATTTGCATGAGAGGAAAATTGAAGGGAAGATAGAGGAAGTTGAAGAAAATATAGGCATCAATAATAAAAGTCTTATAAGGATCGGTTCATAGCTTTTGTCAATTGAGATTTTGTTTGTTTAGATTTTTTCGGTTTGGCTTTGGAATTACTTTTAGAGAGAGAACATAACCAAGAGGAGGAAGCAAGCTAGAAAGTAAAGGGGGGAAAGGAAGGATAAGGAAATAAAATGACAAGAAAGGAAGGTTGTATCAAGTAGCTTCAACAGGAATACTTGCAGGTAATAGGTTGCATGTGTGGTTTCCTAGCTAGTTTGTGAATGATGGTACATGCATTTGTGTATTTGGTTATCTTGTTATCATTGGCATATGTTTTTTCGCATGTGACAATAGCTTTAGCCTTTCCTTTCCATTTTTGCTTAGCCATGGTGTGATGGGGTCCTTTTATTTGGTTAAACTTTGGATTTCCAGTAGATTTTGGAATCAGTTTAGGTGGTCTCAAGAAAATTCCCAAGGGTTGGGGGTGGAGATGGTTTAATCTCCAGCAAAACCTCAATAGGTGGGGTGGAGATAGGAAAATTCCTCAAGGTATTGGAGAAGAAATTTTGAGGCATCCAAGCTTGTTTTTGGCATTGTGATCTCTTTACTGGTTTTGGTGAGATCTTGGTAGCCTAAGGGTGGAGGTGGTTTAATCTCTAGGAAGCCTTGGTTGTTTATGTTTTGGTTTTCTTATTTTATCTCTTGACCAATTTTGTTTAGATCGCGTGAGCATGAGGGTGGAGGTGGTTTAATATCCAAGGATCCTTAGTTGTTTATGTCTTGAGTCCCACTTTCTTGCTTAGAATATGGCACGAGGTGTAGAAATTTTGACTGTAGATTAACCAAATAATGCAATATAACCAAGGAAAAATACTTTAACCTACTTCTACAATAAATTTGCAGAAGCTTAAATGATTTGAGCAAGATCAAGCTAAACACATATAACTAGAAGAAGAATCAATTCACATGAAACACAGAATAATACTCAGGGGAAAGCCTCAGCTAAAAACCCCACTATCTTTATTATCATACAAGTTGGAAATATCTCAGAATTACACAAAGCCTTAGCTCTCACAGCTAGCCAGATCTCAATACACTCCTCACAGATGCTCACAGGGAAAATAGACTTCTCGTAAGACTTCTCCTTTGCCCTCAAAGATCTTATTTCCTTACGCAGTTTCTCCTAGGTGATCCTTCTGTTACCAACTGGAACACTGATCACTCACATTGATCTCACACCATGTAAAACTGCACAATCATCAAGGAATGAATTCCTTTTGCATGCATGATTTTTGTTTATAAGAAAACACATGCAACTGATAGTACATTTTCGATGTATTTAATCTCAAATGGGTCTTTCTCATAATATACATGCATGAGTTAATGATGAGAGAATATTTAGTTATCTGTAGTACACTAGTTGAGTGCATGCATGCATCAACTGACTGATAACTCACAATTAGTTCCTCAAACAATTCGGAACTAATTTAACTAGACTTAACTTTATAAACTGAGCTAATTAATTATAACTCAAATATAACTCAATCTTATCTCCTTAATTAAGGGATAATCTCCTTAATTTAAGGGATATGTGTTGCATGACTTCAGAAAGACTTCTAACATGAATTTCTCCAACTAATTAACTCAAGATGAATTAATTAATTATTTTTCAAGTAGCTGGTGAGACTAAATTCGAATTTTAATTCAAGAACAAATTAAAATTGGAATGTTCTTGTTGCCACATTTCAACACTCCCTCTCAACAAGAAGGGGATTATATGCCACCCCGATCTTGTCTCTATGGAACTCGAATTTACACTTTGACAATGCCTTTGTCAAAATGTCAGCATCTTGCTCCTTTGTCGAAATATACTGCAGCAACATGATCCTCCTCGCTACACAGTCTCTGAGATGATGGTACTGGATATCGATGTGCTTGGACCTATCATGAAATATTGGATTCTCAGACATTTTGATAAAACTTTGGTTATCACAGTAGATCACAGTTGGATCCATCCTCTAATCAAACAAACCAACTAGGATTTTCTGCATCGAGATGGCCTCACATGTTGCTTGACTTGCAGCCATGTATTCAGCCTCTGCCGAGCTAAGTGCAACTGACGTCTGTTTCCTGCTGTACCAAGAAACTGTAGCTAACCCAAGGTTCAAAATCCCTCCTAATGTGCTCTTCCAATCTGATGGACACCCTACCCAATTTGCATCAGTGAAGCCCTGTAGCTTCACTCCCTCTGTCCATCTACACCATAATCCATACTGAGATGTGCCTTTGAGGTATCTCAATACATGCTTTGCCGCCTTCCAAAACATCTTGATAGGTTGAACCATCGCTTGACTCAACTCGTTTAGTGCATAGCACAAATATAGTCATGTGTTCACTAAGTACATCAGTGAACCCACAAGCTACCTGTACACAGAAACCTCTACCACTTCTCCTGAAGTAGCATCCTCCTTCCTCTAGTCACTTGCTAGAGGAATCTGCATGGGCTTGCACTTCTCCATGTGGAATCTCCTGAGTATCTCGTTGGCATACTTTCCCTAAGGCACAAACAACTCCCCATCCTTCTGCCACACTTCCATGCCAAGGAAGTAATGCATGAGACCCATGTCTTTCATCTCAAATTCTCTTGCAAGGTCCTCCTTGCAAGACATGATCAAATGATCATCACCTGTCAATATGAGATCATCAACATAAAGTACAATGATCAACGTCTTACCTTTCACCATGATGTGTACAGGTTTGCATCCGCTTCAATCTTTGTGAAGCCCAACCCAGTGAAGTAGTTGTCTATCCTAGTGCACCAAGCATGAGGTGCTTGCTTCAGCCCGTACATAGCTCTCTTGATTCAGAACACGTGCAACTCATGATGAAGGTCTCAAAACCTTCTGACTGCTCTATGTACACTTCTTCCTCAATCTTGCCATTGAGGAATGCAATCTTCACATCCATCTAATGGATCTTCCAACCCATATGTGTTGATATTGCCAACATCGATTTCAAAGATGAGTACCTTAGGATAGGAGCAAAAGTCTCATCATAGTCAATCCCCTCGACCTATGAAAAACCACAGGCAAAAAATCTTGCCTTATGCTTCTCCACACTACCATCAACAGCTTGCTTTACCTTGTAAAGCCAACAAGAACTCACAACTGACTTGTTCTCCAGTCTCGAAACCACGTCCCAAACACTGTTAAGAAATATGGAGTCATACTCCTCCACCATAGCATCAACCCAAATCAGCTATTAAACTGCTTCCTCAAAGGAAGATGGCTTGGTCTCAACACATTCCCCAACAAGGGCCATGTATCCAGTGTACCTCTCAGGTGACCTCCTCTTTCTGCACTGAGAAGATGGTTCTCCAACATTCTCTCTCACATTTGTCAACAATCTGTTACCTTCTCTTGTGCACTTCCATTCATCTCTAGAAGACTCTGCTTGAGTGAATGTCTCCACTCCTCGAACCTCTGCATGTGGCTACTTCACATCAGTCTGAGGCTCCTCCTCCTTAGGAACCAATAGTTCCTCCATAGCTTGTAGTTGGAGCTCCCTCTCAAGGGAAACTCGCATGGCCTTCTACTCATCAAACTTGAGATCTCTGTGAACCACTGTCCTCCGACTGGTAGGAAGATACACCCAATATTTGTGGGGTGTATCAGTGTACCCCACAAGTATCCCTAGCTCTGCTATCGGCTCAATATTCTTTTGTGCATACTTGTTAACATGGCAATATACATTTGAGCCAACCCACATCTGGTCTCTTACCGAAGAAATCTTCCTCTAGTGTCTTCATCCCAAGTATGCGATACGGGCTTCTATTCTGCAAATAGACTGTTGTGTTTCATGCCTCAGCCCACAAGTGAAGTGGTAAGCCTTGATCATGCAGCATCGCCCATGCTACGCCTACAATAGTTCTTTTCTTCCTCTCAACCACCCCATTCTGCTATGCGTTATGAGGTGCCGTCAACTCCCGTTTAATTCTTTCCGCTGCACAGAATTCCTTAAACTCTTGACGGACATATTATTCACGTTGTCGCTTCTCAAGGCCTTGATCTTCTTCCCTGACTCTTTCTTGACCAAAGCTTTGAACTCACAAAAATTTGTGAAGGTTTGGTCCTTCTTCTGCATGAAATAAATCCAGCATTTACGAGAAAAATCATCAATGAAAATCACATAATACCTTTTCTTCGTTGTGGATTCCATCAAGAATGGTCCACACATCTATATGAACTTGCTCTAAGATAGCCTCTGCTTGACTGTCTCGATCATGAAAGGAAGACTTGGTGTACTTTCCCAAGGTACAACCTTTGCATGTGTCAACTTGCTCAAGTTTACCTTTGGGAAGTCCTGTAGATATCTGTTGCATTATCTTCAAGGCCCCATGATGCAAATGGCCCAACCACCTATGCCACAACTCACCAATGTCTCAGCTTTGCATCAATTCTACTTTCATACTCAATGTTGCACAATCATCTACCTCTAGTTTATAGAGATTCTTCACCCAAATCCCTATCCTCTTGGTCTGACCCGTGGCTATGTGTCTTAGGAACGCCTTTCCTTTATTGAAGACAATATCATATCCTTTGTCCTCTCACATCGCAACTGATAACAGGTTCTTCTTCAGCCTAGGCACATACATCACATCTGTCAAGGTGAGAGGAGCTCCATGCTTCCTCTAAAAAGCACCTGTGCCCACTCCTAAAACACTATACCTTCCATTATCACCCATCTCTATGCGCATCTTGAGGTCTTTCTCCTCCAAGGAATTGATTAAATTTTTATCACAGTCATGTGGAATGAGGCTCCACTATCATGATACCATATGTTATCACTGAAAATATTTCAAAGGAAAAGGGTAAGGGAAGGGAGTTTTTGGCAATCAAATGTTTGGGTGATAAAGATCTCGGGTCAAAAGCAAGCTGTTTCAAATAATTCAACAATTTCGTAGCGCGCTACGAAACTGCTGTAGGTGATGATATTGTCCAAAGTCACAAAGTTTGGGTGGATACTATTGGCTTAATCCTGATTTTATCAAATGTCATTTTCACCTGTGGTATCTCTGTTGGAAGGGCTTCCTAAGTAGCAAGGACCAGAAGAGCAAGATAGTAGATGGTTTGAACCTGTTCAATGGAAGAACTTTTCACATGTCAGCAGTGCTCCTGTAGAGAACAGTGAAACACTCTAGTAGACCTTATGAGTGAAACAGTCCAATCTAAATTGACCAGTTTTGAATATGAGCGGGAATTTTCAAAAGAGAATGTTTACAAGGTATGCACAACATCAGCTGAAGCTATTAAGATTCAACCAGGTCAAGACAGGTGGACATAATAGGCTTACGAATCTTATTTTAGATTTTTATCATAAAGTGAGTATATTTACCACACTTCAGGATATCTAGAACAGTTTGCAGGAATTTTGGCTTTCACACAGGTAAATGGTGGACAGCACATTCAAGACAGTCGAAGTTTGGTATTGAAACTGTGATTTTCGGAACAACTCAGCGTTTTCGCAGCGCGCTACGAAACCCCTGTAGCAGCCTGTTTTAACAGAGAAAAACTGTTTTTACTAGTCAACTTACAGAAGATTTCCTGAGGATCTAAGAACTCCATTTTGAAAACTGAAAGAGGTTTTTCTTCCTAACATGCTGCACTACAAAAACTTCTTTCCGTTTATTCAAATTCATTCTGAGGTGGGAGGAATTTGTGGTTGAACCTGCGCTACAAAACTGTTGTAAGTGCAGTTTTTCACAAACAGACTTTTCCTGTTTATCACCTATTTTTCAAAGACTTATTTTGGGTGGTAGGAACAATGTTTCAAAAAACCGAGAGAGTTTTTTGTTCAGCATATACTGATTCAAAAAAGCCTCCTTCAGTTTCCTCAAATTCATTCTGAGCTGGGAGAAACGGGTGACTAAATTTGCACTACGAAACTGCGAAACTGCTGTAGGTGTTGTTTTATGAGAAAAATGAGCAGTTTAATGGTGAGGTTAGCAGATTTTTGAAGGAAACGCCGAAGAAACATAAAGGAGATCACATAAGGCTAGCAGAACCATTCAGATAATGACAAGTGTGCATTCTCCATAAAGGTGAAATATTTTGTCTTAAGTTATAGCTTTAATAAAGGTACTTTATTACCGGTGGTTAGGGTTTGGTTGAAGATGCATACGAGGATGTGGGCTTATACACCTGTTCAATCAACAAGGCTTCCAGCATATCTGGAAAGATGGTGATGCTCATCAATTTTGGAGTATTAAAGAGCTGGGAACATGTGCTTAACTTTCGAAGGATAATGGGAGACAAGGACCGGAAAAACAGGGGTTTGTTCTTATGATCAATGAACCATCAGCACATTCAGCATCCACGGCTAATCTGGTTTCTTGCATCCTTATCTCAGCTATCATGGCTAGAACTAAAGGAAACAGCTGTCGAAGATCTAGAAAGGAATCATGATACGAGGAGAATAAAATTAGAGTTTAAGTTTGATTAGGACTCTTTGTAATTACAGTTCAATGCTTAGTAGATTTAATGAGTCTGTTAAAATAGATAAGGGTAGTTAATATCAGTCATCGAGCTCCCCTCATGCTGGAGGAGGAAGCTCAAAGTAGTTAGGAATGTTTTTCTATATATAGAGGAAACTCTGATGTAATGAGGGTTGGATTTTTATGCAAAAAACAGAGTTTATATTGGCCTGTATAAAAGACTTTTTACAGTAATAGAAAGACTACTTTTTCTTCTCAAGATTCATACTTTGTTCAAATGCTCAAGATGTATGTGGTTTTGTCTTATCCTTCATATTTTATAGCTCTATAGATATACAATCACTCTGAATTCACCTAGTGCTCAGACTTCCTGTGTATATTTATGAGTTGAGGTTCTTTTGAGAAATGTTTTTATAGCTTTATAGGTATACAATCACTCTGAATTCACCTAGTTCTCAGACTTCCTGTGTATACTTATGAGTTGAGATTCTTTGATAAATGTTTTGAGTGTTTAAACATTACATGCCTTGACTTCCATGAATGAGTAGTTGATAGTTTATTGAAAAGGTGTTTGACTCCATGAGCCCAATGGAAGAAATGTTATGTTGTATTTCCAACCATTATGTTTATTTAAGTTCTCATTACAAGAGTTAGCCCTCTTAGTGTCTAAAGATAAATCAGTAGTTTATTTTGAGAGATCCCTCTCAGGTTAGGGAGGCTAATCCTTAGCCAAGAGTCTGGTCTGAAACAGTTACATAGAGTCTTACTGATTAGCAGCCATCAGTACTGATTTTGTGATAACATTTTGGTGCGTCTGCTGGGAGCCTGAAGATTACTCATTCCCGAAATTATGAGACTGAACTTCTGAAGGTAGCAGGAGCTCAGAGGAATTTTTGAGGCTGCAAATCTACCTTGGTGACTCCATTGTTGAAGAATTCGAAATTCATAGATTCATGGTGATTC
>APFE030602622.1:53463-66366 GCA_000404065.3 Pinus taeda | reverse complement strand
GTGTCAATAGGTGTCAAATAAGGAGGAATTTGAATTCCCCTCATGCTGGAGGAGGAATCTCATTAGTTAGAAGAAGAAATCTATATATAGCTGGAGCAACAATGTAAAAAGGGTTGGATTTTTATGCAAAAAACAGAGTTTATGTTGGCCTGTATAAAAGACTTTTCATAGTAATAGAAAGACTACTTTTTCTTCTCAAGATTCATACTTTGTTCAAATGCTCAAAATGTATGTGGTTTTGTCTTATCCTTCGTATTTTATAGCTCTATAGATATGCAATCACTCTGAGTTCACCTAGTGCTCAGACTTCCTGTGCATATTTATGAGTTGGGGTTCTTTTGAGAAATGTTTTTTACAGCTCTATAGGTATACAATCACTCTGAATTCACCTAGTGCTCAGACTTCCTGTGTATACTTATGAGTTGAGTTTCTTTGAGAAATGTTTTGAGTGTTTAAACATTACATGCCTTGACTTCCATGAATGAGTAGTTGATAGTTTACTGAAAAGGTGTTTGACTCCATGAGCCCAATGGAAGAAATGTTATGTTGAATTTCCAACCATCATGTTTATTTAAGTTCTCATTACAAGAGTTAGCCCTATTGGTGTTTAAAGATAAATCAGTAGTTGATTTTGAGAGAGCCCTCTCAAGTTAGGGAGGCTAATCCTTAGCCAAGAGTCTGGTCTGAAATAGTTACATAGAGTCTTACTGATTAGCAGCCATCAGTACTGGTTTTGTGATAACAGACTCCATAAGCCCAATGGATAGTAATTAAAAGTGTTTCCACCATTTATATTTCTTAGAGTTGTTTTATTAGAGTTAGCCATCTTATCTTTAATCAAAATCATTAACCCATCTAGAGAGAGCCCTCTCAGGTTGAGGAGGTTAAGCCTCAGCCTAAAGTAGGTTTGAAACAGTTACTTGAAGTCTTCCTGGTCTGCAGCCTTCCAGGGTCTGATTTTGAGATAATAGACGCCACATCACACATCCATAACATAGATCCCGATCCCGACAATGAAACCATTTGTTGGCTTAAGGGGGCTTGGAACCAGCATCAGTGTTAGTTGTGCTAACCAACAAAACCCTACACTACCAGCCTTTTCAACAAAAACCCTCTTAGCACAGGTTACAGTCTCACCTGAGGTAGTATTAGGGGATGCTAGAACCAGGTTTCTGCATGCAAAAGTCTATGTGATGTGGGGGTAAGGCATTTCTTCAATTTGAGGCTTGATCTGATCTTCCTGAACCCTTATCCTAAAATTCCCCAAACTTGAAGCAATTTCCAATTAAACATAGTTATGAGCTTCACCTAAGGGTCTAATCATGCATAAACTAACATATAACAGTAGATCCAGATCTTCGCGGTGTATTTAAGACAATAATGCGAATAAATGGCATTCAACTGAGAATAAATATAGAAAACACATAAATATACAGTTCAGACATAGAATTTCTTCAAAAACTCTTTATTTTTCCAGATCTTCAATACATATACTTTTCTGTCCCAGCGCACACAACAGTAGGAGCCTTCCCCTTCATCCGAATACAAAAACATCTCACAATTACAGACTCAAAATCATATCATCTCATCCATTGATTGCCTTAGACTTTCTAAGACACCCCTTTATATACTTTTTCCTATTACAATACCATGGTCCAAAAACCATGGGTGGAGCTCAAAACAATACAAACACTAAGGGGTTTTGAAATTCCTAAAACCCCTTGACTCCTAGTGACTTGCACGTTGTGCACTTCACTCCTTAAAATGAGGAGTATTTTACAAAATTTAGTCAAAATTGGACCTAGGGGACCCCATCCAAATGGTCGGTTCTGCTCTCATCCTTCTGCTTGTCTCAATGCGACTTATTCTTCTTCTCTTCACCTATATTCTTCTTCTTGTTGTTTCTTCTCTTCTTCCAATATATTTTTCTCTTTTTCAACCCTTTGATTTTGTTATACTTCCTACATCCTCTATTTCCTCTCTTCTCTTCTACTATGGCTGCTTTCAGAATGACTGGGTTCACTTTCATCTTGTGGCTTCACTCTCCCCTTGGGCTATATGCAACCTTTCTCTTACCCTTTTCACTGACTAGGTTGCACCTTTATGCTGGTATTGACTATGGAGTGACTTATTTCTGTAGAGTAACCTGACTTGTTCTAACGAAGATGACTGGTTCACGAGACTTGGAGGCATTGAAACAATTTTTCCATGCTTCCTCTTCAGGTCTGTGAAAGGTTCTGCTTGGCCACTGAAAACGAATCCTCACACAATGGTATTTACAAAGATTCCTTGGATCATATGGATTGAAGTCCAAACAACCAAATGTGAATTTCTCTATTGCCTTGGCTTCGGTGTCTATGACTTTTAAGTTTTTGATTTCGTACAATTGGAACTGCATAGGAAGAGCGGGCCAAGGTGATTTTTTATTCCTGTGAAAAATTGCTGACAACCCTATGGAGATATGGTAGGAAACTTCTTGCATGAATAACATTTTGGTGGAATACCTAAGTAAAAGATGCAAAGACTTTTGTCCACTGAACACTTCGAGGAAAGTGCCATCTAGTGAGGAAAACCAATATGCTATCTCCAACAATGCTTCCATTTACCCATATGACATACAAGGTGGTTCTTCCTCAAATATCAACCTAAACAATGTAATGAGGAAGTGATCAATCAAATTTTCCATTACTCCTATGTGGTCGCACTCCTAAAGCAGCTTGTAGTATATATGCACAAGAGGCTCTCCTAGTGTCCAAGTCTAATTCATACCAGGGAATGAATTGTGACCGTAGATTTCATCCATTAGATAGGAATACATGTAAAACCTGTCTTTCTTGCCCTTCGGGGGGTTCAGGGCATTAGCTACTTGGATCTTCAGCTATTAAGCCAACAATTCTGGCCAGTTGTACAGTCTTCCTTCATTCACAACTTGTTTTAGAAAGAATGCCTATCCTTTAGGGAAGGTATTTGTACTCTGTTGACCATAGATTCTACAACATAGAACTATCAAGAGTTGATAGGCCCTCCTGAGATATTTTGTCTTGTAGGTGGTGGTGGGTGTCTGATGAAAATTTTCTGGTTCTCTCACCTAACTTTTGATAATTTCCTTTGTGATCAAGTAGTTGGTGGAAACGTAGAAGTAATAATCCATGAGCAATTTCAGCTTCGACAAATGGTACATTAGATGGTAATCTAGTTCTAGAAAATAATCTAGCCTTTGTTCGCTGGAATTATTCAGAGTCATAGTATTTGGATCTATATGAGACAATATCGAGATGATAATGTCTGCGCATGGTAAAGTTAGGTACCTACATGCAACCTTATGTAACCTTGATGTTTGGAAATTGTTATACACTTGTCGGTCTTCAAGTTTTGCTTTGAAGCTCCTTGCTGAGAATGCTTCATTCACTTTTTCCATGTGATATCTGATTCTTTCTCTACGAATAGTTGAGTATCTGAATAAACTGGTAAATTCATTGGAATACTCTCAACTGCTTCCTTGGTGCTGCTTTCAGTAGTATCCTTTGAAGCAGATCTCTTTGGTGCCATGATGTTAGTCACTAATGAAGATAAGTTCTCAACAACTGAAATACTTGTAGGAGGAAAAGCACTCATGGAAAACATGAATTAGCTTCAACAAAAATGATTCACAAATCAAGATCACAACAACAACCACATGTCTAAAGGGAAATATTGCACAATTATTGAGGTGAAGGGAGAGGGACTGGCTGCATGAACTGCACATTTCACAGTCTCAGCAGCGAGGGCAGCAACTTGAGGCTAGAGATTGTGCAATGCATAGTCTTAGCCTAGGAAGAATGAGTTAGAGACCACACATTTCAAAAGCTTAGTGGCCAAGGGACATGCTTGAGCCTTGGAACTACGTAATGCACAATTGGGATAGCCAAGTACTACACATTGCAAAGTCTCAGAGGCCAAGCAGGCAACTTGAGCCTTGGACTTGTGCAATGACCATCTAGACAAGGAAACTGCTTATCTAGGTGGCTATTGGGGGCCACCCACCTATTCCATCTAGACCTCCAACCGATTTCATCTGTTTCCTTGATTATAGTATCATTTAATATTTTTACCAGTTTTTTGGATCCTGAACTTCTAGAGATGTTTTGACCCCCTAAACGATGTTTTCTTGAGGTCTGCAGTAGGCACATTGATGTAAGTAGGGACCTATGGAAATTCTTGTAGTACTCGAAGAGATCTTTCCAATGAGATATTGTTTGCACCAAACATATATCATATGGCCAAGTTACAGCCTTGGGAAGTTGGTAGCCCAACTAACCCTAATGAGGCCCACAAAACCTTGGCATTCCATTTCCTAGGATTATGCTTTTGGTTGTTTAGGGTTTTCCCTTATTGTCAATAATAAAGAGGCCCTTGAGCCTCATTGTAACACAATTCAAAGGCATGTAGCCACCACATCTCTACTCAGGGATAAGAGAACATCACCCGAGCTATATTATTTCCATTTTGTATGTAAGCATATTTCAAATTTTTTATATTAATGAAATGAAGTTTTATTTCTGTGGCATCTCTATGTTTATGTTTGTATCTATATATTATTGCATTCCTATATAATTCTAGATCAGTGGTATCAAAGTGGTCTGTTCTTTCTGTGTTTTTCTTTGCATGTCCTCAATGAGGTTAGGGTATAAGGAGTTAGGGCTTGAAATGGTTGAACCTATGCAAGACCAGCCATGAAAACCACGATGACCTCCCATGGTGGAGGAAAATAAAGATGAGGGAGTAGGATATCCTTTCAAAATATTGCTCAAAGAAACCCTCGAGCAAAAGAGGAACACGATGATGGATAACTTTTCCCAAATCCTTCAGTGGCTACCCACATGCGACATATCTTCATCTAGCATCCACTCTGGAGGTGCCACTCCCTTTAAGGTACAAGTCAACTTTTACCTTCCCATATTTGAAGGCAAAATAGATGTAGCAACCATAGATAGATGGTTAAATCTGTTTGAAGGATATTTTTTGGTTCATGACTTTTCCAATCGAGAAAAGATTATTTTTTCACTTCTTAAAGGTACCCCCCATGTCAAGGATTGGTGGGAAACCTACTATGAAAAGAAGGATGAGAGTGAACCCTCACTATTTTCAATCACAACCATTTGGAATTATTTTCAAGATGCCATTAAGGAAAAATATTACCCTGTCAAGAGCTATGAAGATAAATACATAAAGTGGACCACGCTGCAGAATGGAAGGGACCAAGACTTGCTAAAGTTCATAAATATTTTTCATACCTTTTGCACGAAGTGTGGTATCAAGTATTCTGAGCGGAATTTGGTACTCAATAGTCATGGTTGTCTACACAAGTACATCCAGGATGATATGGAGTTCTTGAACTTCTTCTTGCTTGGTGTCACCTATTGATATGCTGTCAAGATCGACAAGAAATTTAAACAAAAGAACTGAGACTTTGGATCTGTGAATTCGAAGCAAGGGAAAGGCACCCTCAAATAGTAGAAAAAGGACAAAGCCAAGGCAAGGTGACCTAGGACAACCCGCTGAAGCCACAATAAAATAACATCACCATGAAGACAAAGAAGGACATGGGGAAATTGTGTGAGTTCCATAAGAGCCCCACTCACAACACAAGTGAGTGTCGAGCCAAGCAATTGCTGGTGGTCGAGCTAAAGGCTTCTGAATCAGATGCATGCTTTGACTCTAAGTTAGAACTCGACAGGGGTAATGACAAAGGGAAGAAAATTAGTGATGCGGAGCTTAGTGCCACCGTTGACACCACCAAGATCCAGAAGATTGAGCCTAAAGATCTAGAGGAGGGGGAGTGGCTCTTCCACTCACAAATGTGGGTGAATGGTTCTCTACTTCAATTCATTTTTTACAACAAAAGCCAAAATAACCTCATTTTAGCAAAGGCCGTGAAGCAGTTAGGCCTACCGACCGAACCACACCCGCAGTCATACACCATTAGGTGGCTTCACCATACACTTTTGGTATGACCCAGGTTCAATATCTGGGGTACATCATTGAAGAGTGGGGTGTGCATGTGGACCCAACCAAGATACAATTTATTTGGGATTGGTCAACCCCGATCACTCTAATAGAGCTCGGCAACTTTCTGGGTCTTACCAATTTATACTGCAAGTTCATGTTGGGGTTCTCTCATATCACTTGGGCCTTTGATTCAAGTCACCAAGGGTGAAGAAAAATACAATTTCTTTTGGTATGAATCCCAATAAAAGGCATTTACAAAGCTAAAGCATCACTCTTCTTTGCACTAGTGCTCATGTTACCAGGCCTGCAATAATGATTTCAGATTGACACATATGCTTCCAATTATGCTATTCGTGCAGTTTTTACTCATTAGGGGCATCCAGTGGCATATCACAGTGACAAACTTTCAGACATAGTCTAAAAGTATCCCACCTATGAAAAAGAGATGTGTAAAGTCCAAGAACTTCGTTATCTTGACACCCTTTTTTTCCATGTTTACCTTCTTTTTCCTATCGCTATCATCCAAATAAACACAATACATGTAAGGTTTTGTTAAGGTAAACATTCATATGTCCTCTTTTCCATATTTTGTCAATGTACCTTATTTTTTTTATTAACGTTTACATGAAGCTACAAAATTGACCTGATTTTGCATCTAATCCATAGATCTGCAACTACTTCCAATGTAAATAGGGTTTGAGTGCGCCATCTCAACAGAGGAGTATATGGGTAGATAGGGAATGATCCTCTTATGGATTTCTTCCTATTTACTCGAGCTAATCCATCAAGACATTCGCACTACAACACGGTCAACCATGAAAGTCAACCACAAGATAACGTGTTGGAACAGAGTCCGAGTTTCAAGAGATATTATCGATTTTCTTTTTCAATAGCAAATCGATGAATAAGCGATATGATTTGGTTTTGATAAGGATTGTAGAGAAGACCTGCAGGCTTGAATTTCTCATGTTGTTGATTAAAAACTATATAAGAACAATGGAAGCTCTGCATTAAGTGCATGCCACCGTATGTAATTTTGAAGCATCTTGTAGAAACGCTTTTTTGATTAATGCAAAAATCTTGGTTCATACATTTCATGTGTTGTTGATTAAAGCTACTGACTGCCTCGTGGAAGACCCCTGCATGCAGATCAGGTCTCTGATTCACTGCAATTAGATTTTGTTTTATTTCATAGATTTAATTTATGGATGTTCTATTTTTATATTTTTAGGATGCATTTTAATGGAGTTCGCGACTAGGTTCACTTGATTGATCTCTGCATCAGTAATATCGTTTGCTTTATACCTAGTATAACTCAATCATTTTATTTCATTCATAGTTTAGTTATTTCATAACTTAGTAATCTTGTTTCTGCTTTAATTTTGCATTGAATGAAGTTGTAGTAGATAAGAGTGACAATCTTTCTCAGCATTTGAAATCAAGCATATTTCATTTTTCAAATTGAAAAAATAATATTTTCTTTATGTCATTTCATATTTTTATAGTTAGCTTTGTTTAGTTGCAGCATAAAAATCCAAAAACAAATTGATAAGTTGAAGAGTAGATTAACTTAATATATTCATTGAAAAGAGTTAAGATCATTATTCAAACCATTCTAAAAAGCTCAATTCAATTAGAACTAATTCTAGAAACATCATTTAGAGTAATTGACTAACAAATCTTAGAAATAACATCCTAGTATAGATAATAACATCATCTCATTACTGATTCTAGAGTTTGACATTAATTTAGATAACAATAACATAATCACCTTAACAACATAAACAACTTCTAGCACATACAGTGCACTTGTACTTCATCAGTTTACCTGCCCCAGTCGATAATTTATGCTTACAATTTAAGAACATCAAATTGACTAAACATTTTGGCGCCATTGCAGGGGAAGCATGAATAGAAGTTAAAAAGAAAAATCACCAATTAAAAACATGATATGCATAGGGAAAGAGACTCTAGAGGTAGATTTGTAGGATGAAGAAGAAGTTTAATTCCCCCAAATCCTCTCACTCCACCATGACTTCAAAGTTAGACACCACCTACTCAAACCCAAATTCCATTTTTAGGTCAGCAAAGACTTCCTAAAGTCTTAAGATAAAAAATCCAATCCAAAGCTTCATCTACTAAAACCATAATCGAATAAAATCCTACATCCCCAACTACATGATTAGTTTTTCTATCCTCCACTGGTGAACAAATTCTAGGAGAAGAATTAGAAATTCCCACTAAAGAAGAGGAAAAAGAAACTCATTTTGACTATCCATTGATAGAGGAGCTAGAAGAATTAGAATAGCCTTACATTAGTTCTAAAGAATCTATCATGGCTGAAGAACGAGAAGGGGAGGTACACAATGTCAATGGTGAGAAAAATAGGATTGGAGGAGTTAGAGGTAGAGGAGGAGGTGGAGATAGAGGTAGAGAAGGGGGTAGAGGTAGAGGAAATCAAGACCCTTTTGGATTTCCTATTTTTGATGAAGATACAACCCTCAAAATGAAGAATATTTCACCTTATATTCTTCCTAATTTCCATGGAAAAAAAAAGTGAAGACCTAGAGACATTTCTCTTTGAATTTTAAGTATTATGTAGATCATATGATTATCTGCATGATGCTCAAAAAATGAACATTTTCACTACTACTTCAAAAGATTCGGCATTAAAATGGTTCACGAGTCTAAGAACAAATTCTATAAGGACATGGGAACAAATGAAATAAGCTTTGTTGGAGAAATATAGAGACTACTGTATGCCTCACAACATTAGAGACGAAGTCCTCAAAATGGAACCAAAAGAAGATGAGAATATTGAAGACTTAGTCGAGAGATTTGTCTATAATCTTAAAAGGGAAAAAATGGATAGTTTGGATGCAGAAACTTTGAAAGCCCCCCTACTCAAAACTATCAGAGATGAGTGGATCGATCTCCTTAACTTAACAGGAAAAGGAGATATTTCTAAACTACCATTTACATATATCTGTGATTTATGTGTACATATTTCAAGGGGTAAAGCACGAGTTGGAAAACGTCCTAGGGAGCCTCTCTTATCAAGAATCAATAAATATGCAGCTGGGACAGTTAGTAGGGTAGAATTACGAAGTTTACTAGATACTTTCAATACATATATTTTAGGGAGTCTAAGTGACACCCTTAAACTACAAAACAAGCAAAAGTCTGAAAATGGTGCATTATCCATTTTTTTTCCTAGGTGTAGAAAGAAGCATGCTCTAAGAGAATGTCCTTAAGACATAAGAACCATAGAAACTTGTGCCATATGTGCAGATACCCATGATACTAAGGAATTCCCTTCTGTACCATGTCTTAAGGCTCTATTTAATGACGAAGGGATACCAGAACAAGTAGACTCTCTTTATTTTATTGCCAAAAGACCATGGAAGAACTCTCAAGAAGATCAACCACAAGGCTTTAGATCACAACAATTTTCTCAGTCTTAAAAAAATAATTGGAATCCATGTTAGCAGCCTTGGGCTTAGCCACAATCACAATCTTGGAATCAAGGATGGAAAAATCCTTATGGGGCCTATGCTCAATATCAATAATATTCGCCATCCTATCCTAATTTTCCACCACAATTCTTACCCCAATCTAATCAAATTCCTCAAAATAATCAAATACCTCAACTCCAAATCCAAAATCTAAATCCACAGCTCTCCCTACCATTTGCACAAAAATAAAATCAATTACCTGCTCAACCACTTTAACATCCCAATAATAAAATGTCACAAAAACATGTTTACAATATGGAAGGGAAAAATCCTCAAACCTATGTAATAACTCCACTAGATCTAAATAATGTTCAATTAAGGTCTGGTAGAGTATTGCAAAGAAAACCCCCTGTTGTTATTCAGGAAGCAAGGGCAAATCTTCAAAAAGATAAAAATCAATCTGAATAAGGAGAAACCTCTCTTCCTCAGAAAGAAAATAATTAAACAAAATATGTTCCTATAAATACTCCTATTGTAGAACAACCCTCAGTATCCATTAGACCACCTTTTCCGGAATGGTTGAAAATTGATGAAGGAGTAGAAAAGAAAACCACATTTCTTGATTATAATATGTTGGATGAATTAATAAATGTTTGTATAAAAATTCCTTTATTTCAAGCCATAAACAAAATACCAATATTTGCAAAAAAAATCAAGGAATTAAGTACTCAAAGGTCAAGAAGAAACAAAAAGATATAAAAAGAATTCAACTAGTCGAGAAAATTGCAGACATCATGATGGGGAAAACAACAATACAAAAATGTCTAGATCCAAGGAGCCCCATTGTGAAAATTTACATCAATGGAATTGAAATACCAAAAATATTGATTGATCTAGGAGCAACCATAAACATAATGAGTAAACAAGTCAAGGATTCACTTAGGCTTCCTAACCTTCAATACACACCAACACTGTTACAATTAGCAGATAGATCTGTGATTAAACCTGATGGTGTGTTAGAAGATGTTTGTGTATCCTTAGATTCGTGGGAATATCTTGCTGACTTCATGGCCTTAACACCCAATAATAATCTAGGAGGACATCCATTAATCCTAGGAAGACCTTGGTTAGCTACAACTGATTCTTTCATCGGTTGTAGATCAGGTGACATGTTTATCTCAGATGGAAGTTCTACAAAGAAATTTACAATATCCACCTGCAAAAACAACAATAGAAATAGAGAATGAGGAATGGATAGATGATGATGATGATGATGATGACATACAACCTGTTTTCACTACTGAACAAGTAAGAGAGGAGGACCAAATTTTAAATATAATGGAAAATAATGAGTCCTCCTCACATTATGACTATAGTTGAAACGAATATCTCTCATCTAGGCAAGTATCTTTACTCTCTCTGAAAAATTTGGAAATTCTTCAATAGAAAATTTTCCAGGTAAAACTTTGAACATTAATGAAAACTTGGAAGAATTACAAAAGAATCAACTAGTAGAAATTTTACAAAAACATTCTCCTGCTTATGCATGGGAATACATTGATATGAGAGAAATTTGTCCTAAAACTCGCATGCATCATATCTACATTGAACAAAGTGCAAGACCAGTTAGACATCCACAAAGAAGAATGAACCCAAATCTGAAATAAATTGTTGAGGAATTACAAAAATTGCTAGATGTAAACTTCATATATCCAATATCAGACAGTTAGTGGGTTTCACCCCTAGTAATTGTTCCTAAGAAAAATGGGAAATGGAGAGTATGTATCGATTACAACGATTTGAATAAAACAACATTAAAGGACCACTTTCCACTTCCTTTCATAGATCAAGTCTTATACACATTAGCAAGGAAAAGGTATTTTTCATTTTTGGAAGGTTTTAGTGGATACAATTAGATTTAGGTAGCACTTGAGGATCAAGATAAAAACACCTTTACCTGTCCATGGGAAACTTATGCTTACTAAGTACTTCCCTTTGGATTATGCAATGCTCTGGCAACATTCCAAATAGCAGTCCTCAGAATTTTCCCTGATCTTATTCATGATTGTGTGGAAGTGTATATGGATGATTTCACAGTTTATGGAGATTCTTTTAAAGAAGCACTTGAAAATTTAGAAAAAGTTCTAATACGATGTAAAGAAACAAATATTTCGTTAAGTCATGAGAAATGTTTTATGATGTTTAATGAAGGAATTGTTTTAGGTCACCATATTTCAGGAGATGGAATTAAGATAAACTCATCTAAAGTAGAGGTAATTTCTAAATTATTAGTGCCAAACTGTCAATGAGATGTTAGGAGTTTTCTTGGTTTTATTGGATATTATATAATATTTATAGAAAACTTGATAACAATTTCATCTCCACTCTTCAAACTACTTACCAAGGACTGTGAATTCAGTTGGGATCCTGATTGTTAAGCTGCCTTTGAAACTTTGAAAAAGAAAATCTCTGAAGCATCTATAGTAAAAGGACCTAATTGGAAATTAACTTTCCATATTGTTGAAAATAATACTAAGAGGGGGGGTGAATCAGTATTATCTAGTCCTTTTAACAATTCTTCCTTATTTATACTTTGAATTATTTTTGCATATCAGTACCATAAAACAATGAGCATGAACAAGAAAATCAGACAGTCACATCAAAAGAACACCAGATATAAGGTGGAAACCCAATGTGGGTGAAAACCACCTGCTGCAATATGTCTCTATCTTCTTTCAAATTAGAAACTCCTTTTACAATGGTCTTGTACTGGTGCAGTCCTTTACCAGTACGCAGGCTGCAACCTGCAGAGAGCTACAACTCTCTCTCGTTTTCCAGTCTCTCCTGGAAGGGAGCTACAACCCCCTACTTCTTTTCTTTCAAGGACCACTTTTCATAAATTTTCAAACTGGATCCATAAACATCAAATGATCATCAAGTACCAGTAAGTCACCCAGATAACCAGATCCACAATAACAGTAAACTAAACCCAGAATTATCAACAGAAAAATTCAACCAACAGAAGATCTTAACACAGATACGCGGTTTTTCTTTTACTGGCCTGCGTTGCTACGCACTTCACCTTCTGCCTCTCTGCGTATACCCGCAGATCTCGTTCTTCTGGACAGCGTGGCCACGCACTGCTTCTTTCACTGAACTGCGTACAGTACGCACCCAATGGCACTATCGCGCCGCGTACTTGCCAGGAGATACGCACTCAAAAGAATAACCGCGCTGCGTACTTTCACAGCAGGTACGCACCCAGAAGAATAATCGTGCCGCGTGCTACTACAGAAAGCATGCACCTGAACCACTGTTGCCCTGCGTACCTACGCACTGAGCCTTCGCCGCTTCTGCGTACCCACGCAGAGACCCTTCGGCACCTCTGCATACCCACGCAATGAACCTTCGGCGCCTCTGCGTACCTTGAACTAGGGCTGAAATAACCTCAGATGCTCAG